>JAQFZQ010001798.1:0-17128 GCA_034696005.1 Glomeris marginata
ACTCAACAAATTTAGGGAAATGATTGTCTTTGCGATTAAAAATAAGCAAAAATACCCTGGAACTTCTCCTTTAAGTGGTCCATTGCTAGTCTAATATTTATTCAAGTGGTCCATTACTGGTTAAACATTTATCTAAGTGGTCCATGACTGTTTTAGCTTTTATTTAAGTGGTCCATGACTCGTTTAGCTTTTATTTAAGTGGTCCATGACTGGTTAAACATTTATTTAATTGATCCATGACTGGTTAAACATTTATTTAATTGGTCAATGACTGGTTAAACATTTATTTAAGTGGTCCATAACTGGCTTTACATTTTTTAAGTGGTCCATGACTGGTTAAACATTTATCTAAGTGGTCCATGACTGGTTTAACATTTTTTAAGTGGTCCATTACTAGATATATTGCTGCTCATCTGCTTTATACAAATTCCTTAAGTGGTCCATCACTGGCATAAGCTTTAAACTCTTATTTAAAATGCTACTGTATTTGCTGTGTAAACCTTATCTTATATTTGTCCACATTTATTGACATTGTTCCAAGTCTGGCTCAACTGCAACACTAAATGGTCCATAACTGGGTCAACCGTCTAATTTAATTGTCTACTGCTTTATTTTTATCCGTAAACTGTCCATGACTGGGTCAAATACTTAATTGAATGTATTATGTCTTTGTATATGATCACAGTGTATCTTTACTTTTTTTTATAAAAGTTTATAAAATGCCTGTTAGCTATATATTTAATTTTTTTTTAAAATAAGTTTACTAAAAGTGGGTTGACTGTTTTATTGCATGATATATTACTGGTCAAATTATACTAATTTATGTGCTATGATTGGATTTATTTAAGTGGTCCATGACTGGGTTAGGGAATTTGTTGTCAGTTAATCATTGTGATTTAATGTCATTTATGTTTCTTATATATTTCATTTTAAGTCATTCACTTTTAATAGGCATATTATTTTACTAAAATGGGCCATGACTGTGTTAAATTTCCTAAGAAATTATTAAGTGGTCTATGACTGGCTTGAAGGTGTTTTCGGTCAGTCCGCAATGGTATACGCAATTTAGTTGTGTTTGTTTGAGTGGACAAAGCAAACAGCAGTGGTCATTGGTGTTGTTTAAGGAGTTAAACACACAATGAAATGGAATTAGCTGTTAATTAAGGCCTTTGCACAATATTAATCCATCACTGTTTAAGGGATATATTTAGGTATTGTTGCTGAAAGGTACTGAAAGGCTCTGAAAGGTACTTAAGGGTACTTTTTAGGGATTAGTTGTGTACATTCTCATGGTTTTGCCATTGTTTGTTGAGGGTTTAAAAGAAAAGGTTTGTTTCTTAAGGGTTTGTTACTGAAGCAATTGGTTATTTAGGGTTGTTTCTTAGAGGAATTGTTGCTTAAGGGTTTCTTAGATTAGTTTACAATTGTTTCTGACGTTATTAAGTAAAGTGTTTTAATTAATTCATTGAGGATTGTAATTAATACTTAAGGGTTTTAATTAATGCTAGAGTTCTTAAAGGTTTTTAATTATGCTAAAGTACTTAAGGGTTTTAATAAATACTTAATTCAGGGTTTTAGTAATAAATAATTAAGAGTTTTAGTAATAAATTGCTTAAGGGTTTCAATAGTTACCGATTTTATAAGGGTTTGAATTAATACTTAAGGGTTTGATTTAATAAATACTTCAAGGTTTGAATTAATACTTAAGGGTTTGAATTAATGCTTGCTTAAGGGTTTGAAGTAATGCTTGCTTAAGGGTTTGAATTAATACTTGCTTAAGGGTTTGAATTAATGCTTAAGGGTTTGAATTAATACTTGTTTAAGGGTTTGAATTAATACTTGTTTAAGGGTTTGAATTAATACATACTTAAGGGTTTGAATTAATGCTTACTGAAGGGGTTGTTAATACTTAAGGGTTCCAATTAATGCTTAATGGTTGTAATTAATACCTACTTAGTCACTTACTTACATACTTATACTTACTTACTTACTTACTTACGAACGAACGAACGAACGAAAGGGTGTTATAAAAATTACTGTCACTAAAAGGCTTTAATACTTAAGGGTTTGAATACTTTCTTAAGGGTTTTGAAGTTCCCTTAAAGATTTTAAAGCTTTCTTAAAATAGTTTTAATTTTTCTTTCTAATTCATTCTGCATATTCTTTTCCTAAGGTCTTCTTAATAAAGGGAATTTTGAATGACATTTCTATTTGTTAGGGACTTGTTAATGTATCCTTAGTTATCCTCGAATGCACATTCTTTCCTTAAGGGTTCATTGCTTCAGTGATGCATTTTATCACAAAACAAACTCAAGATTTATGCCCTTTACATTTTTATTTCTGGGTGCTTAGTTTTTCTTTCTTTTTTTTCCTGTCTGTTCCTCGGCATTTTCTTGCCATTTCTCCTCACTGAATATTAGACCCATAAAACTGCTTTCCACCCCATCCCCATCCCTTCTTTTCATCCTTGCATAAATTAATCCTTTGTTGCTAAAAAGAATATCCCCAAAAAAGAAATTTCATCGTAAAATGAAAAAACAAACGCAAAGACGTTTAAGCCTCGTTTTGATCCGAAACTCGCATTTCCACTTGTAAATGTCTTTGTTGCTTCAAGATTATCGATCTTATCATGATATTGCTGAAAAATCAATACTGGAAACGGTATGAGATGTAACTGCCACAAACATTTACGGTTGTTTCGCTATTTTGTAAAAAATCAATCGAAAACGTTAAACGTATGGAAAAAATCCTAAATAATCTTCTAAAATACTGTAATACTATTCTAGAGTATTGTTTTAACACTGTGCCATCAAGAACCAAGTGTTTTATTGACCAATAAGTGCCTTAGCACGTTTGTGCCACGTCTTTGTGTGCCACGATGTGATTGGTCGATGCGATAACTCTGAGTTGTGGGTCTGCGTGTCTGCCAACTTATTTCTATTGCTGTCTATCTATTTTCTGTAATAAATGTTGATATAAATAAGATACTGAATACATTTGCGGTGGAAAGTATAGCGATATGCGTGCTGCGATGCGATTGGCTGCTTGGTTTCGCGGTGCATTGTGGGTCCATAAGTCTGCCAACAATACAATGTTACTGAGTTTAAATCAGTGTGTAACATGTTTAAATAACACCTATGTGTGATTAAATTGAACTAAATATGTTTAAAATGGAAAGAACAGCGAAATGTGTGCTGCGATGCGATTGGCTGCTTGGTTTCGCAGTGCATTGTGGGTCGATAACTCTGCCAACACTGCTATATGTTCCTGACAATACGTAACTAACAAGTAAAACTTACTTAATTCCTTTCGTTACATGGTAATAAATAATAATTTAATGGAAATAGCTGTAATATGTGTGCTGCCATGTCATTGGCTGCCTTCTGTCGTGTTGCATTGTGGGTAAATATGTCTGCCAACCATACAACATTTTTCATAACGTATCGGTAAAATATTGGACTTAACGCGAATTAATACGTAAGAGAAGTTTTACGTGCCGTTAAGTTCTGCAAGTAACATGTGTGCCACAATGCTATTGGCTACTGTGTTTAATGTTGCATTATGGGTAAGATTGTCTGCTAAAGATACAGTATATTCCTGATAACGTATCTGTGCGTGGCGCTGGATTACGCATGCGCGATGCGAAAAATCAATGATTAATTTGTGCAACGATGATTTCTTCTTCGTGTTGCATTGCATTATGGCTAGAGCTGTCTGCATGTAATTGCAGTGTGTACTGGTATAGTGCATACTGGAATACATACTATATACGATATTATTACATTTGTACCGGAAAGAAGTACAACGTGCGCTGCGTGGAAATTAATATATTGCGTTTTGGGTAGACCGGCCACATTGCGATAAATCCCAACGTTATTAATGGGTCTAATGCCCCTCATCTGCAGGACTGTCATCCTTTTGATACCCAGCATGCATCACTCGGCCCCGTGGTCTTCAAAAAAAGGGGAACCAACGCAGCACGCGATCCCGGGAACGTGGCACGGGCTTTCGGGAACGTGGTACAAGGTGTGTGCCACGTCTTCTACGGTACAGTGGACACATAGATACCTAACCACTACTGTTGAGCATGTCCCAATGTGGTTTTGGCGCCCCCTGGAGGCTAAAAATAACGAAAACATTGGATTAAACCAACTGAAACTATCTCCGCTGGCGTGAATGGGTTACATCGTGCTATCGATTGGTCCATTGTGCCGTGAAATCGATACGGGTGACATCATTCAGTATTGAAACATGGATGTCATCTATCATAACGGGTAGGAAACTGTGACCTTTAGTATAAAATCAAAGGTCATTCTCTGCGGAATCCTCTGCGTTTACGGATTTCCGGGTTTTTCTTTGTCCGTGAATAATCCTAGCGGAGTGTTGCCAACGAAGGATTGCTGGAATGAATTATCCAATGGGATTAGGTGGATTGCAAAGGGGCGTGGCTAAAATATGGCCAGTTCTTTGTGAATTTCCACTTGGTCGTTGTAATTTGATGGGTGTGGTTGGACTGTGAAGTTGTAAACCGTATTAATTGCCTGACAGTGATGACTATGACGACATAACACTGCCACATTTACATGATGTGGTGACATTATAGGGGCAGTGACACCGCCCACTGTGCACCGGTTCAGTGCCACTGTAGTTAGACCAATCGCGGTGCCGCGGCTTGCGGAGGAATCCTTGTGTTCCTGGGATGTTCCTTGGATTGGGTACCGAGTCAGGTTTGCGCAGCCACGGTTGCGCTGGGACGATTTGCTAGGCTGAACTTCTGGGAAAACACGTCTGACATTACATTACGTACCTAATCAATGTTTGTCGCTGAATTCGTGGCGATATCGATTGGGAATTGGATGCTGCGTGACGTAACGATGTTAAATTTCAGCTAATCCGTAAAGGGTTTTGTTTTCACCGCGGTTTTAATCCACGGAATTAACGGGTTGTCACGTGACCCGGTGGGGTTCATCGATTCGCGGAGATGAGGTTTGCAATCGATGTAAGTGGTGTCGCGAAAGAAGATTCGTATGGTATATAGTCTGTCCAACAAAAGATGAAATTGAAAGAAAGTGGTATTTATTTCTTTTAAAAACGGTCACAATTGAAAAGTATTATATGGGCTGAAGGTTAAAAGTTTGACCTTTCGGTTTCGTCATTCGTTAGACCGAATATAGCCTTTTCCACCTTTTAGTCAACAGACTATAGTCACTTTTGTCTCTTGGTGACAGTCCTTTTGGTCTTTGCTTGGACATACTATAGTCCGTTTCATATTTGTGCATGCTATAGTCCGTTTCATCTCTCATAATTCATACTTTAGTCAGTTTCATCTTTCATAATTCATACTATAGTCCGTTTCATCTTTCATTATTCATACTATAGTCCGTTTCATCTTTCATAATTGATACTATAGTGTGTTTCATCTTTCAATATGCAAGCTATGGTCCGTTTCATCTCGTTATGCATGCTATAGTCCGTTTCATCTTTCATTACGTGTACTATAGTCCGTTTCATCTTCCATTTTGCGTACTATAGTCCGTTTCATCTTTCATTATGCATATTACAGTCCGTTTCATCTTTCATTACACAAACTATAGTCAGTGAACTCTTTAAATTTAAATTATAAATATTAGACAGACTATAGTCCATTTCATCTTTAATTGCACATACTATGGTCTCATTCATCTCTTGATAGACAGACTATAACATCCTCCGTCTTTCGTTAGACGAACTATACAGGCTTTCGTCACTCGGATCGCTTTCCCTTTTATCTGTCTTTGTACTATAGACTCTTTGTTCTTTAATTACCTGGAATATAGTCCCTGTGATCTCCCAGTAGATTGGGTTGAGAAGGTCACAGGGTTGATTGCAACTATACTTTGCGATCCTGTATATAGGCTGCGACGTTCGGAGCGGAGTCTTCCTGACTCAAAGAAGATTGCGGGGTGATAAATTGTGGGTATTGGGCGATCGATGATCGATCACTTCCGCGTACTACGCAAAACCCTTTGATTGGTTGCTTTAATCACTGGGTCGGCTTGGCGGTTTGGCGAGAGGAATGGGCCGAGTGCGCGCCCCGCGGGGCGCGCAATGAACGCTTTCGGTTCGCACAAAATCAATACCTGCACAACTACTATTAACGTGCACGTATGTGCTTCACTTAATACACACAACTTCATTAAGTACTTAGCATTTAATGACGTTTTAACCGAGTTTTTCTTCTTTCGTGGCGCGCACAATAATGAAACGGTGGGGCGTGTCGCGAACCGTCCCGCCGAATCGGAAATGTCAAACGGTGTTGTGAGCACCGTATCTTTTGCCATAATTTCCCAATACTGTCTCCTCGAATGGCAGCTGCGTATTTCACTCTTTTTTTATATTCCCTATCTCTGTGATTAGTTCGCTGTATCCAAGGTTTCGTCGGAAAACTCATTAGCGTCATATATTGGATTCGTACTGCGCTGTCATCCTTTATCCAGTGCATTAAACTGTTCAGTACTATATTAGTTTTCAATTGCTAATGACGTAATACCGCTCTGCATGTTTGTTATAACAGAACATCGGTTATAACGAACTGAAATTCTTGCTCTAAAAATCTAGATTTCCGCAACTTATCAATTGTATTTTCCACGTTTAGTGTAATTTACTTTAATTCAACTACTATTTTTACAATCCTCATTCCAAATTTAAATATGGTTCGTTATAAGCGAACCTCGGGTATAAGGAACTGAAATATTGCCTTTATATATTTATTTGTACGCGACTTGTCGATTGGAATTTTTCCACGTTAAGCATATTATACTTTGATTAAACTACCGATTTCATAATCGTTGTTGGAAATTGGTATATGGTTCGTTACAAGACAACCTCGGTTACAACGAACTGTAATTTTTAACCAGAACGCTGGTTTCCGCTAACCATCGATTGCAATTCGTTGCGCGATGTTAAATATGCGTATCGTTTGAATTGCTGAGTATGTAATCATTATTTGGAATAACCCTTTGGTTTGCTATAAGAGAACCTCGGTTATAACGAACTATTATTTTGTTTCTTAATATTGGTGTTTTTTTTTTGTGTAAGATATTGATTGGATTTTGTCATTTTTAGCAGAGCTTGCTTGGTAATTTTTCTCTGTTCTCGTTCGTAGTTGGAAATCTTGCATTATTCTGCTGTAGCCGATGTGTCACTATAACCGGTGTGACCAGCAATGTAATTTGTTACAATATAAACCAATTAAAATAATTTCATTGCGCGTTGAGCTTTGCGCTGTATTTTTAGAGCAGTTGCGTAGTAGCTACATTTTGAAATGCAGTTCACTGTAACCGAGTTTGGTTTCAACGAACTACGTCATTTGTTCTGTTTCATCACTTCTGATTATACTTTTTGAATTAGCAATCCTTACATTTATTTAATTATTCCACTTAATAAAATTTCTTGTTGCCGCGCCAAAAATTTTGTTTGGTCACTGTATCCGGTGTTTCACTGTAACCGATGTGATCAGTAATGAATGAGGTTGCTGTATAAAATACTATGTAAGATTTGACTAGTGTAGGAATAATTTAATTGCAATTTAAGAGTTTCGGATCGGTTGTCGCGGATACTCCGCGGTTTCAAATTCGGTTCACTGTAAGCGATTTGGTTTGGGTTCACCTTAAGGTGGAAGATTTACGGACTTCCTTCCGGATGGGTGATTTCATTTTAGAAAGGGTATGTGGGTTTTGTAGAAGAAGGAGGAGGAGGAGGAGCGAAGAAGTTGGATCGATGACTTGTCTGGTTTAGTGCTTTGCAGTGTAGCCTAGTTTTTGGTTGAGGCCACTTTTAGGGGCAGGTGAACTCAACCCCGTTTTCCTAACTCCATCCTGACCCAGTTGGCTATCGGACTCAGTCCTGGAAAGTAGTGCACAACTCTGGTGCACAACTCTGCACTGAAAGTTCAGCGACAAACGCTCCAAATGACGGTAAACTTGCATCGTTTATTGCGAACTACAACCTTAAAATCCACTCATTTACCATTATTGCCATTATTTCTACCGATATTCTACCTCAAATGCTGTGCTTTTCAGCTTCAAAGCATTACACCTCGGATATAATGAACTTGAATCACAAGACATTTTGTTATAACCGGTGTTAAATTGCTGAGTTTCTCAAAAAGCATGTTATTTCACCCTATTTTCCCCTAATTCTAGTTACATATTTGGCTTCCAAGCGTTGCACCTCGGATATAATGAACTTGAATAACTAGACATTTCATTATAACCGATTTTGAGGTCTTCAGTTACTCAAAAAGCAAGTAATTTCTCCTATTTTATCTTGTATCTGCCCCTTATTCTACTCAAATATTTTGCTTTCAGAATTACACCTCGGATATAACGAACCTGTACAAATTGACAGTTTCATTATAAACGAGATTGAAATCCTGGTATTCTCAAAAGTAACTTATTTTGCCTTCTCCATTTATTTATTGCGACATTTCCATTTATACAATTTACCTCGGATATAATGAACTTGAATAACTAGACATTTCATAATAACCGACGTTGAGGTCCTCAGTTACTCGAAAAGCACAATATTTCATCTATTTTCCCCTAATTTTAGTTACATATTTGGCTTCCAAGCGTTGCACCTCGGATATAACGAACTTGTATTATGAATATTTTGTTCTAAACGAGTTTCAGTTCTTCAGTTCCTCGAAAATCATATTATTTCTCTTACTTTACCTCCTATTTTTCCCTATTTTCTACTTAATTTGGTTGGTTTTCAGATTCTCTGCATTGTACCTCGGATATAGTGAACTTGTATAACCAGACGTTTCGTTGTAGCCGATGTTGAGTTGATGAGTTCCTCAAAAATCTTATTATTTCACCTATTTTACCCTATTTTCCCCTAATTCTAGTTACATATTTTGTTTCCAAGCGTTGCACCTCGGATATAATGAACTTGAATAACTAGACGTTTTATTATAACCGATGTTGAGGTCCTCAGTTTCTCAAAAAGCAACTAATTTCTCCTATTTTATCTTGTATCTGCCCCTTATTCTACTTAAATATTTTGCTTTCAGCTTTTCAGAATTGCACCTCGGATATAACGAACTTGTAGTAATTGACATTTCATTATAAACGAGATTGAGATCCTGATATCCTCATATTTCCATGATTTCTACCAATGTTCTACCTCAAATGCAATGCTTTACAGCTTCAAAGCATTACACCTCGGATATAATGAACTCACGTTACTCGACGTTTCGTTATAAACGATGTTGAGTACCTCATTTAAGATCAGCATTAAGTTCCTTAATCAGCAGCTTATTTCTGTTATTTTATCTTCATATTTTCCCTAAAATTCTACTTAAATAGTTAGCTTTACAGCTTCTTAACATTGCACCTCGGATATAAGGAACTGTAATAATTGTACATTTCGTTATAGCCGATGTTGAGTAGCTGAGTTCAAAAATTGCCTTGTTTCTGTTATTTTCTCCTAGTTTTCCCCACATTTAATTCAAATAGCTTGCATTGCACCTCGGATATAACGAACTGTACTCGACATGTCGTTGTAAACGAGGTTGAGTTCCTTAATGCCTCAAATACAGCTTTATTTATCTCATTTTACCTCCTATTTTCCTCTTATTGTACTTAAGTAATTTGCTTTTCAGCTTCTCAGCATTGCACCTCGGATATAACGAACTAGGGTTACTAGACATTTCATTATAACCGAGGTTAAGTTTCTAATTGCCTTACACAGCAGCTTAATTTTCGCTGTTTTTCCCCTTATTCTAGTGAAATATGTGCATTTAAACATTGCACCTCTGATATAAAGAACTTGAATCACTACATTTCGTTATAACCGAGGTTGACTTTATGAGGTGTTCATTATACTTACGTATGTGCTTTTATAGATCTAATTTTAGTTGATTATTATAGGTAATTGGTTTTTGTACTTGTATTTTTAATATTTTGGTGTTATAGTACTACAGGTCGTTATATCCGTTGTTTTTATAGACGAGGTTGTTATAGCCGAGGTTGTATACACGAGTTAATGGTGATAACAGTATAGTACGATAGATGAAATAATTTGGTCACTTTACGTTAGTGTTGCATAATTTTTCTTTTAATTGAGTATTTTCAATGAGGTTACATTGCATATAATGCAACCCTGGATATAAGGAACTCTATTTCTTGGGCGGAATCTTTCCAAATTCTTCGTTGACGGAGTAGAAATTTTGAGCAAGTGAACAGTCCACGTTGTCTGGGTGGTTGCACACCAAATGTTCCTGTTATAAACGGTTAAAATAAATTAGAAACCTGTTCGTTATATCGTTGGTTCATTATAAACGAGGTACATTAAAATTAAAATCTTACATTTTTGTAACAAATTGAAAGCCTTTCGTATCGAATTTGGCCGCTTTGCGAACTATTCTTTTGCTTTAAAAATTCAAATGTCGTTTGCTTAAGTTTGGTAAGGGTATAAACACGTATTTCACATTGTCCCAGCATAAGCGTGTTCATAGGTGGCGCTGCTAAAATTCCTTATTCCATTATAAAGTAAATGCTGGCACTTTTACCGCGCAGCGTTTCGCGACAAAATTCAACTTTTCGCTTCGATGACTTACCTGATCGAACAAGGTTTGGTTCCCACAAAAGAAGGAGTACTGGATGGTATTTGGGGCACCTTCAGGGTCCTGGTAAGGGACACAAACATGGAACACTTGGCAGTCCTGTTCCGGGTCCGAATAGAAACCGTAAATTCGGCCTTCGCAGTTGAAAGTTGATTTGTACGGTCCTATGATAAGTTCAGCTCCATCGGGCAATGTTATCCCCTGACCCTGGGAATCCAGTCACACTTAATACCTAACTTAATAACTAACTTAAGGTAATTATACTTAATTTAATAGTGTGAATTAAGATACTTACCGATACGTAAGCTGTCGCGACGACGATGAATACTGCAAAAATCACATTATTTATTTAAAATTCGTTTATAAACTACTTCAAATTAATTATATTTACTTATTAATACGTTAGTAACTAATTGCTTTATTTTAATAATAATAGTTAAGCTATTCCTTGAATAAGCGCCGCATTTGTTATTTTTATATTAAAATTGTGCATTTTTTCCTTCGTATTTTTACATAATTGTGTCCATTATTTTTCACAAATAAAATGGCATTAATTACGTATTAATAGGACATTCGGAATGGACTATTTATACTAAATACTGGTTACAAGGAACTTATACTGAACACTGGATATACGGAACTCTATTTAATGTTTAAATTGTGTCATGAATGCAATTTATTAATATTTATAATTAAAATACATTTTGTAAGCTACTAACACCTATTATTATTAAGTAATTGAGTTTTTCCTGTGAGTTCACTGTAACCGAGGTTTACGTAATTAAATAGGTAAAATTGTCTAATTGCCTATTTATATGTTCGTTTATTTTACACAAAATTAGTTTAAAAGTTTTTAAAATTAATATTAATACCCTATTCGAAATTTGAATTTAGTTATAGTGAACATCGGATACAATGAACTTTGCTTCATTGTGTATCTGTCAATATATTGAAAACAAATTTTGTATCCAACGAATGTGTTTTTATGAATTTATTTGAATTTCTCATGTGAGTTCACTGTAACCGAGGTTTACATAATTACATGGTTAAATAGAAGTTTTACAATTATAATATAGTATATTTAATAACGATTTATGGTGAGTATTTTAAGCAATAATTACCAATAATGGAGAACTTCATGTTTGTCGATCGAAAGATGTTGCTCGCTTGCGTTCACGCTACAAACTGATTTTCCTTCAGAATCTTCTTCCTTATATACCAAACCCAAAAATACGGATTTTAGTATTGTCACGTGATCTATCGGTGTTAACTAACATGTAGAATGTGGTGTTTTACTGGTTATTTGTCATATTTATCCGTATTTGGGTTACTTTCACATTTTTGTCGGTCCGTACGTGATCGGACATTTTGAATTTTTTCCTTGGAATGTAGACACATATTTTGACTGGTGTATTTTTTAACTTTTGTAGCAAGTGAATCTTGTTAAACTACTATTTTTTCCTGGTTTAAAACACAACTAGTTTCTGGGTTTTAGTGCCGCGATGATTTGTTACGTGTCTTTGCGATTCACGTTACAGCTTAAAATATCGAAACCTTTAACAAAATTATTATTAACTTTAAATAAAATCTTTTATTGATGTAATAACGAATAACTTTTTTGATAATAATTTTTAAAAATATAAATATATTTTTCAATAAACAAAAATAATGGGGAAAAAATCATTTTAAGGAACTGGGATCGAATCCGAGTATTGACACTTATTTTTTTTTTAACTTTTTTATAATTTATGTTAATGTATGTAAATCAGCATACAGCTATTCTAGTATGTATATGTCTTTTTTAAACCTAGATAAGTGAAGAAAATTGGGTTTTTTGGTAGTTTATTTGCGAATCGCGCGCGGAATACGAAATCCTGTTGATGTTTTAAATTCTAATAAATAAAGACGAGTTTAGAAGGTTGTTATAATTTATTCATGGTGTCATAAACTAAAGGAAAATATGTAAATGAGTTTATTTAATTATTTTCTGAATTTATTTTTAAAATTATTTGTTTTAAAACCTCTCAATTCAGGAAAAACCTTTCTATTGTGGAAAGGTTAATGCTCTTCTATGAGATTCCACCATTGGCAGGTTTTACTTTATGATATATAAATTGTTACCATCAATAAAATATAAAATAATTAAAATTTCTGCGTTCCGATGCGTGCCGTAAAATTTACCGTTTCATATCGGGTCATTGATTTTCTGCAAAATAATATTCCATTTGATTAATTGTTGTTTCAAATGTTCATTAATCAATAGTAATCGATTAATTCAATAACCGGTTATTGTTTTTTAATTATATTTCCAGTCTGTGATCTTCGACGAGATTGACTTGACCGATGTGAGTGTCGCCGAGTGCAGTCCCAAAAACATTAACCACAGCTTCCAGGTAATTTATCCCCTCCCTGTAAATTATTCTTAATTTAATCTACATATTCCAGCTAATTATTTACTTTAATGATCATTAATGTGGTGTTTTTTTAGGTGATAACGCCGTTCCGGTGTTTGGTGCTCTGCGCTGAGAACCGCCGAGAAATGGAAGAATGGATTGCTGCTCTGAAATCTGCCAGCAACAGGGAATTTTACGAGGTTTTTATGCTTTTTTAATGCTGTTTAAAACGCATTTAAACATAATTAAGTGAAAGTTTTGCTCAATTTGGAGTTTGCGCGCGTGTAAATGCGTTAACACGTAATCTTAAAAAGCTCTTAATGTTGGGATTCAGGGTAAAATGTGTAACTAAAATGGTTCTAAGATAATGAAGTTATGCTTAATTAGGTTATTTTAATGATGTTTTACTTTAGGCAGCATGTTTGGGGAATTTCCACGCGTTACGGCTAAAATCACACGCGACACGCCAAAATTACCGCAATGCGATACATTATTTTAAAAAGCTCATTTGTGTTAAAATTAATACTAAAATTGTTCTGAATGAATGAAGTTAACCTAATTAAGTTTGATTTAATGATGTTTAATTTTGAGCAACATGTTTGGGAAATTTAAACCGCGTTAGGCTGAATAATTTCCTTAACGCTAGACATCATTAAAAAAAATCATTTGTGGTGAAATTTAGATTAGAATTGTTCTAAAGTAATGAAGTTAGCCTTAATCAGTTTACTTTAATGACGTTTTACTTGAGGAAACATGTTTGGGAGATTAACACGCGACACGCTGCGTTTACGCAAAGCGACACGGAATTTTCAAAGCTCATTTGTGTTAGAATTCAGAGTAAATGGTTCCAAATTCATGAAGTTAATCTTAATTAAGTTTACTTAAACATAATTAACTTGAGGCAAAATGTTTGGGAAATTTACACGCGTTACGTTTAAAATCACACGCGACACTGAAATTTCCGCAAAGCTTTGCGTGTTAGAATTAAGAGTAAATGGTTCCAAAATAGTGAAGTTAATCTTCATTAAGTTTCTTTAATCATAATTAACTTGAGGCAACATGTTTGGGAATTTAACACGCGTTACGTTTAAAATCACACGCGACACTGCATTTTCTTAACGTGATACAGGCTAGAATTAAGAGTAAATGGTTCCAAAATGGTGAAGGTTATCTTCATTAAGTTGCTTTAATCATAATTAACTTGAGGCAACATGTTTGGGAAATTTACACGCGTTACGTTTAAAATCACATGCGACACTGAAATTTCTACAACGCGATACATGCTAGAATTCATAGTAAAATAGTTCCAAATTAATGAAGTTAAACTTCATTAAGTTTGCTTAAACATAATTAACTTGAGGCAACATGTTTGGGAATTTAACATGCGTTACGTATAAAATCACACGCGACACTGTGCATTTTCATAACGCGTTACGTGTTAGAATTCAGAGTAAATGGTTCCAAATTAATGAAGTTAATCTTCATTAAGTTTGCTTAAACATAATTAACTTGAGGCAACATGTTTGGGAAATTAGCACGCGTTACGTTTAAAATCACACGCGACACGCTTCGTTTCGACGCCGCCTTGCCTCTGCGTCAAAATCCATATTTGGCACTTTTGCATAAAATGCGAAATGGTAAAATAGGCAAATATTTGCATATTGCTTCTTTTGCTAGCAAAAGGAAATTTGAAAATCGATTGTGGCAATGCGTTTGTCGAAACACAATTTCCCATCGTTCGGCGCCGTTGCGCGCAAGCCGGTCCATTCTAACCGGTCACAATGCAATAACTTCACTTAATATTCCAATTACTGTTTACCCAATTTAAATTTTGGAATAATTCCCAGGGTATAGACCATGATTTTCTATCCGGTCAACATAACTGGTATGCAGCCTCGCACGCGAGGCCCACCTATTGCAACGTCTGCCGCGAAGCCTTATCCGGTGTAACGTCCCATGGTCTATCCTGTGAAGGTGAAATTAACCCTTTAATTCCAAATTAAAACTGCAATTAAAATTATTGTAATGCTGTGAAATGGGATTTTTAGTTTGCAAGCAGAAAGCGCATAAGAGGTGCGCGGCGAAGGTAGCGGTCATGTGCAAATGGACTACGCTGTCTTCCGTGGGGAAGGACATCATTGAAGATGAAGATGGGGTGAGTTCCCACTACTTTTCAACTGTTCTTATTTTTAGTGGGATTTTAATGTCTGAATGTAGAAAAAGGGAATTTTTAAAGAAATTGTGGATACGCGCAAACACGCGGATGATCCAAAATGAAGTTACAAAGTTAATTAATAATAAAGTAATTTACAAAGGTAATTAAAAATAAAGTTACAAAGTTAATTAATAATAAAGTTTAATAACAAAGTTAGAAAGTTAATTAACAATAAAGTTACAAAGTTAATTAATTAATGATAAAGTTACAAATTTAGTTTATTAATAATAAAGTTACAAAGTTAATTAATGATAAAGTTACAAATTTAGTTAATTAATAATAAAGTTACAAAGTTAATTAAATAATAATAAAGTTACAAAGTTAATTGATTAATGATAAAGTTACAAATTTAGTTAATTAATAATAAAGTTACAAAGTTAATTAATCAATAATAAAGTTACAAAGTTAATTAATAGTAAAGTTACAAAGTTAATTAATTAATAATAAAGTTAGAAAGTTAATTAATAGTAAAGTTACGAAGTTAATTGATTAATAATAAAGTTACAAAGTTAATTAATAATAAAGTTACGAAGTTAATTAATTAATAATAAAGTTACGAAGTTAATTAATTAATAATAAAGTTACAAAGTTAATTAATAATAAAGTTACAAAGTTAATTAATTAATGATACATTTACAAAGTTAATTAATTAATGATAAATTCACAAAGTTAATTAATTAATGATAAAGTTACAAAGTTAATTAATAATTAAGTTACAAATTTAATTAATTAATAATAAAGTTAAATATTTATGAAGTTAAACAATAATTAAGTTAAACAATTTAATTATTGAACTGTTTTAGCAATTTTGTGCATACCTTATTAGAGAAAGGAATAAATTAAATTAAAATATTCAGAATTTTACTCGTATTCCGCGCGCAACGAGAAATTTGAATTTTCCGCAACCGCGGGTTCTATTAAAAGCGAATTTCCCATTTTCCTGTTTATCCCCTTCTTATCATGGCTGAAATAATCCTGTTATTACTCCAGTTCCATCTTAAGTTGTATCTAGAAATAAATCCGAAATCAATACGCGAAGAATAGAAGGCTTAACGCGCGCGATGCGGTTTTCGGTTCACCGGCATTTCCACCGAACAGGACATTATTCTTATCGATTTTGGCCTTTACATTGTCCACTTTCCAAATACCCCACTCCCTAAAAATCCAGAATATCAGCATGAGGCATCAATGGATCGAAGGTAACCTTCCGGTCAGCGCCAAATGCGTGGTTTGCGACAAGACCTGCGGCAGCGTACTTCGGCTACAAGATTGGCGGTGTCTATGGTGCCGCGCGATGGTAAAATTCCCAAATCACCTCCTTGTTCCCTATTACCGATCTTAGAATGATATGAGATGTTTGAAACTAAGGTCCATACGTACTGCAAGCTGGTTTACCCCGAGAGGTGCCCATTGGGACATTGCCGCGTGTCGGTGGTTCCTCCGACCGCGCTGCACAGCATCGGTGGGGATGAGGCCTGGGAGGTGACCAAACCGATAAGTTGCAGTCCACTTTTGGTGTTTGTCAACTCGAAGAGTGGAGACAACCAAGGTGTGAAGTTCCTTCGAAGATTCAAACAGATTCTCAATCCGGCCCAGGTTTTTGATCTCATGAACGGAGGACCCGGTTTGGGGTAAGTAACTTTAAAAAACCCTTCCTACACTACTAAACTACCGAATAATACTTTTTCTTACTAAATAACTTAAATTGCTACCCTTAAAATGAACTCGAAAGTAGAATTTTAGAGCCGAATGCGCTTTTTTGCCCGTGCGCACACTTTTAATTAAATATTATATTTAAAGGTGAACTGACAAGGTTAAAATTGTCGACACCAAATGCAACCAGAATTTAATCATAAGCTCACACTAATTTTCTTAAATTTCACTGAAATTGTGAGATTTTTTAATGCAGTA
>JAQFZQ010001799.1:0-17127 GCA_034696005.1 Glomeris marginata
TATTATTTTTATGGGAATAACTCAGTAAAAGCTGAAGCACATGTTTAGCTATCCTACCGACAACCGCCATTTTGCAGTTTTCAGCATGGGCGGAGCTTCGGTGAAATAGGTCAATTGTCTGCACTATTAATCGTTCAATATGATTAATTTGTAACGTAGTTTCTATTCCCTGAACTCGCAAATGCTCCTCCCTCCATAGAGAATCTCAATTGTTTAACCTATTTATGTTTCCACAAGATAACCATCTTTTTAACTGCCTTATTGGCTAAGAAATTGGTTTAAAAGGATTGTAATTACTGTCGCCATTTTTACAATTTCCTCATTAACCTCATTAACACGCATTCAATGCTGTTGCTGGGAAACGCGCATGTCACAGTCTCCAATGTCCACTTCTTGGAAGTTGTATCACTGAGGATCACAATTGTAAGTGTTTTTTTATGATGGCAGTGCCACCATACTGTTCGAAATTTCACCGACAACCAGGGATTATCCAGAATTTGCCTAGCCCTACTAAAGTCAAAATCAGTCATAGGGGAGCCGTTATTTAACCTAACCTAACCCGCCTAACCTAAACTAACTTAACTATACTAAGCCATTGATTTCATTCACATAAGTGCATGGTTGGAATCGATAGATAAAAACGATCCGTTTCGGCTCAGCCGGTAACATGTACATATGTCACCAAATTTATTGCAAACCTCAGAAATTTTGGCCCGATTTTGAAAAAAAGTGCCCCATTTGACAGGTACACTGACCTTGTCTTGATTAGGACACTTCTGCACATTCTTTGTTTCTTCAATTGGCGGAAAATTAAAATTGTTAATATTTACAATTTGTAAATTTCATGTACCGGTTTCAGTTCAGTTCATTTCAATGTCAAATGGGATATTTTTTAATTGGACAAAAGATTGTGAAGCTACGATTTATTTACATCATATATCGGTTATTCAAATTAGGAGGTTGTAGTAAAGCCTTTAATTGTAGCATGTTGCAAGGTTTATCAGAATCTTATCTAGTGAATGAAACACGTGTGCTGTTAGAAACAAGATAGAAACCACGAATGTCATTTCGAATTTGGCGCGTGATTTTTCTCGGCGAAATGGCCCTGCGGAAGTCTGTTACATAGAGCGCCGTTGTGTGCACTAGCGCTATGGGACTGTTGTGAAGATTGCATTCGCGCCTATTGGCGAACTGGTGCCATCAAGGTGCCATAATGTGTGTTGATTGGCCAAAATGAGGATATGACGTCGGAAGAGTATGTTGCAGCGCAACTCGTTCATCAGTTTCGCAACTGACAGACAGCATATGGATCATATATGGCGTAGATGTTCGAATATCCTTTCACTTATGTAAATAAGGCCAGTTTATACGATTAGTAAAGCTATAAGGATGTCGAAATCTGATGGGGATGAATCGCAGAGAGCGCTAAGAATGGTAGAATTTGGTTTGAAATTGGATTCAGACAACAGAGATGAGGTGTTATTTATAAATCCTATATTTGTCTTTTAAAAAATGTCAAAAATATTGACTACTAATATTGTTTTAATTTCGTTTCTCTAGGATGCTTATGTACAGTACTTGAAAAGCGTTGAATTCATCGCCAGCATATTGGGTCGTAATCCTATTCAAGGTGCAAATTATTATTAATTAAATTTTCATTTAACTATAAAATTAATGTTTTGTTATTATCCAAGGTTATAATTGTAAAAAATCAGGGGATGGGTATATCTGATAGTTACTTTTGCAACGTCAATAAATCCATTCAAGGATATCTTAGATATAATAACGAAGAAAATATTATAACTGCATGTATTTTTAATGCATGTTGTTTAGAATATTTGTATTTTTGCAGTTGCCAATTCATCTACTGTCACCCGTACAAAAAAGCTGCTGTCAGTTGCACGTCTCTGCATAGATAGATCCGAAGCACTGGTTGACAAATTCAAAAATGGTAAATTTCAGAAGTACCATTTAAGAAATAAATCATTCTCTAAAGTATGGTTTGTTTTTTCCAGTTACAAAACCAGCTGACAATTTCCTTGCGAATTCATTAAATGCGGACTGTCTTACCGCACCAGTTCCATGCTGTACAAATGGTTCAGTGCAGTTGCCTTTATTAATGTCTGCTAAAGATAAAAAACCCTCAATACCATCTACATGCGTGTCTTGGTAAGAAATTAGTTTATATTCAAATGAAACTGTGCGGGGTTCTGAATTTAGCATTGCGTAGTTACAGTTTAAGTGATCTGACTGGGGACAGTCCACTGGAGTTGCATACAGCTTATAAAGAAAACAGACAATTGGAAAGAGTTTACAAAGACCGAATGGCAAGGGCCACAAGTGCATTTGCAAGATCAAACTTGAGTCTGGAGTTGGGACGAAGGATTGCGGAAAATGTTCAGCTTGCGCGGTCAAGAGATGGACTTCGCGTTAGGCAGATGCAAGAACAGCATCAACGTCTTTTGCGCCAAGCTGAAAAGTTAGTTCTCCATGTACATGTCACTGTTTACATTGTCAGCAACATATTGAAATATTCCTTCATTTCAAACACAATTAAATTCCCATTTTATACAAGAAATCTGTAAATTACAACAATTTCCCACCAACTGTTTGAATATATTTTGAAAATACTCAATTTATAGTAAGTAATTAATTGATTCATCTTATAATTGAATTTTTTTTTACGTAGGTAATGATTACATACGAAGAAATAAAATTAAATAGAATTAAAACAAAACTCAAGGGTCCATAAATTCAGTATCAACGACATTTTCTGGTTTTAATTTGCTGCTAAAATTAACTTAGCACGTGATTGGTGGTTGTGTTTACCACGTGACGGCTGCAAAATTCATTTGGCGCGTTTTGACCAATGTCCATAAATAGTGGACAATGGGCAGGCGGAGAGGAAAGTGGCTATTGGGGTCGCAGAGCCATGTGACCTCTGAACTCGCTTGCTGCACCCCTTTCCCATTGTCCACTGCGTTGTCCTTGCTGACCTCCAAAATGAGAGACGTTAAAAAGCGGTCATCAAGGTTTGTGTTTTGTCCTAAATTCATATGAAATAGATACAGGTTGTTGAATTTCCAAGGGTATTTTTCGTTTCAGAAAGATCAGCATGGCTGGGTCACTGTCCGAAGAAGAACAAACAAAGAAACAAGTTTTTGCTGACATCCTCCAGTACCATCAACATCAGGTATTTACACAGTACTTCACTGTTTTTGCATATAGCAAATGTCAGCTTGTATTTTCATTATTTTTCATTGTTTTTCATAGAGATGGCCTTCTGTTATTAAGCAAGTTCTTGATCGAGATTCATTCGGACAGGACTCTGTACAAGCAGCTGTTAACCGGACATTGAGGTTATAGTTTAAATGTCCCAACATGCTACCATTTCATATTCAATAATTCATTATTATATAATATAGTACCACAGAGCATCCTCTTTGCAAATTACTTATCAAACTTCGGAGTGATGTCCGCTGTGAAATTCAAACCTTGACTGACAGGATGTCACTCCAAAGGACACCAGAAGCCAAGAAGGCAACCTTGAACGACCACCACCACAATGATGAAAACGGAGATATTTCTTCCCTGGTGCAAAAGCTACAGAAAACTGATGTCGGTGTTAGCAACATGGGACTTCATCATCAGGCCACGGTGCCTAGCGGTCTCGTGGAGGTTATCAGAAAAGTGAGGACTGCCACCAAGCTGCTGGAAGACCTACTGGTTTTAACTTATGATGGTGAAGGTACCAACACGGGCCATGATGTCTGGAAGCCGTTTGTTGAGGATGTATTCTTCACGGGCTTGTGGGAGCCATTACTCAGTGTTTTTAGGTAAAGGTTTCCGTTTTTCTATTCGTAACCCTCTTGCATTTGGTACAATGGATTGTTGTCGTGGTTAGGTTGGTGAACCGTGAAGAAGAATGGTGTCTTAAACAAGTGATGACCGTTCTTTTGAACAAGACTCCGAATGAGTTGGGAGTTAATGCTGAATTGTGCAATGTGGAAAAGTTGAAAGAGGTTGCTGGTCAGCTTTGTGCCATTGGTCGAATGCATTCTCCTCTTCGTAAACTCTCATGTCTAGGTAAAACTATATTTCATCTAAATTGTGCTAATCAATCATTAATTTCCCTTTTAATTTTGCAGTCACCGTTGCCCGGGTTTTATGCGAGGACCCAATCTTTTCAAGAAAGTCATCGGATGAAATGCACTCAATGCAAGTTTGCTACTTATAATATCATTCATAAGTTTGTCAGTAAATTAAACAGTTTATTGTGCAATTTAGAGGTGCTGATGACCTGATACCAATGCTCGCATACGTAGTCATCCAGTCTCAATTCGTTTCTCTCATCACTGAGTGCCATGCTTTGGAAGAACTAGTTAGCGAAAGGTATTTATAAATTACTTGCATATATATATATATTCATTCATTACAAAATCTAAAGTTATTTGATTTGTATTAGCTGCCTTCTGGGAGAAGAGGGCTACTGTTTGACATCTATTCAAACTGCAGTTCACTATTTAAACACACTGGTGCAGATGCCACCTTCACACAGAAGACAACACTCAACATGACTTCTTCAAAAAGTGTAATGGTGCATGGAAAAGGTGAAATTATTTTGAAACTGATTCTGTAAATACCTTTAAAATAAATGCAAAATTTTCTTTTAAAAGTAATTTATTATACAAATAACCCCAATAGGGCTGAATCATTCCATTGGTTACACAGGAGACCCTGCAACTTATTTCACCCATGGTAAGTTTGTACAAATATTTTTTAATTGTCATCATTGCCTTTGCCACGATTCGGTTTTGTACGCCTTTCTCTGGGAGAGTTTCTTGGCGATTTGCGCGGCGACTTATCTGCAAGACAAACCAAAATTCTTATCAAAAATCAGTTTAATAACTGTAAAACCACACCTCCTGACAGATACTTACTGAGGGTTTGAAGTAGTTCCTTTGGAAGCCAATCATAATCAACCTCGTTATTTTTACGATTGCTAACTTCAGCAGCGCTGTGACTTTGGCTGGATTTGCCACCAGATTTCTTCCGCTGTTGGTTTAAAACATTATGAGAAGAAGAAATTGCATTGATGGTGGTTTAAGTTTAAATATGCGTACCGTGAAGGTGTGGAAAAATTGTTGACCTCCCACAACAAGAAGAGCTGCGCACGCAATCAAGAATATGTACAAAAAGACCCTGTTGTAAAGAAACAGTGCATTAATAATAACATTAAATGAAGTATTACACTAATATACTGTTTAATAGGGCATCAGGAATGAAATTTTAATCATTTCTCAGGTGAAACACGAACCATTAAGTTTCATCATATTGCCTAAAACAAAATGTAAACTTTAAAATGTCCTTACGTTTCACCATCTAATCCTTCTTCCAATTCAATTATATTGATGGTCTCGTTGAACACTGCATCAATGAAGCTTGCACCACTCTATAAAACATAATAATCATATTACAAATTGAACTTTTCTAATTGTGCGTATATTTTCTTTAATGTAACAATCAGTTTTAGAAGTTATCATTCAATGTTTTCAGAAGGATCTATTGGAAATTAGCATCATTTGTGTAATCAATGCAAAAATAATTAACATTTTCAGTGTTTTACCTCATCATGATAAGCCAAATTAACAGTTAGGCCAAATGGTCGAGCCGAAAAAGCTTCATTCGGGATGAAACTGTATGCAAGGGTCACTTGTTGCAATGGTTTCACCACACGGCTGTACTGGATAGTAGAGAACTAGAAGATCAAATATTTTGGTTATGAACACATAATTTAAACGTGGCTCATTTAAATATTTAACATGAGAGAACGGTGTTTACATTTTGGATGTAGTACGAGAAGTCCATTGGATACCTAAATGATGCATCCAATGTGTCCAAGACAAAGTCATTGGCACCTTTGTTTGTGAATCCAACCAGAAATTCCACAACACTCCCAGCAGGCAAATCTTATAAATGAAATTTAAAATCAATTTATTTTATATGCAAACTTCTTAATACAATCTGCTGAGCACTGCATACCAGAGGTTGTTGGTTTTGTGAATACAAAAACAGTATCTGCATCAGGTGAAGTTTTACTTTGTTTTTCTTCTTCTTCTTCCTCATCACCTCCCCCCTGCATTCAAGACATTTAGTACTTTTTTTCTTCAAATTCATTTCAGGTTTGAACTTTAACAAAAAAAAATGCAATGACCTGAAGTGTTCCAGAATCTTTGGGCAAACTTCCTTCAGCATCTTCACTCTCTACTTGTCCATCGTCATCTTCTCCATCAGCCAGGTCTTCCTCAGCTGCCAGGGCCACCATCTGACCTTTGCACATAACATTCTAACATAATTAGCCTCATTTGCATATCCATACCGCCAAACAAATTCAAAAACTGAATAACTTTTAAGTAGAGAATGCGATATTTAGCATAACATTGAACATAGCATAGCTTTTAGCAGCATAGAAAGCATTTTATATTGCATTGGATGCAATGTTACACGTGGAAGGTATGTGAAGTTTGAGATCAGTGACGCTTAAAGTGCCACGTATGATGCACGTTTACCAAACGCGAAATATAACTCACCGGATCCACTTATTGAGAAAATAAATGGAAGGACGAGCAGCCCGAAGAGCAATAAACGTGAGAATAACCTCAACATTGCTACGATGTCGGGCTACGTTGAGGATGAACGAGGATTACGAGTTACAAAATCAAATCACTGCATAGACGATGGCGATCGCCGACGAAAAGAACTCAAAGTCCCGGTTCTCACCACGAGGCGGCGCAAGTAGGAAGTAGGAATAAATTCCAGTATTTATAGGTTTACACGTACCTCGGGGGTGGTTTGGAGGCGTTAACGACCAGTTTTAAGCCAATCGCAATCGATCACATTGTACCTTTTCGTATCGAAACGGATTTTCTCGTATCGATATGGGCACCGATACAAACCGAATCCACGCCACTTGATCGGTACCGCCCTCTGTTGGCAGCAATGAGAAACACTATATTTCCATGATATTTCTGAAATTTTTATTTTTCTTCATTATCTACCAATCAGTTCCAATAAAATCTTTTGATCTTACTGGTCGTTTGTGAATTATGGATTATATTGAAATTTTGAGGAGGAATACTCGGGACTAAAGCCCTATAGGTTGGGATATAGCCAACTGAAATTTGAACGCCATTACGGTCCTGAAACCACTGGCCTCCCCATAGGAATGCATTGAGTCAGGACCGCAATGGCGGCGCCCACAAACCACGTGACTACTATAGTGAATCCTCATTGGTGAATCACCATAAAGGGCTCTACTCGGGACGAGTCCATGTGGATTGTATTTTGGTTTCCGTGAGGGGGCACCGCAAAGTGGTCGTCGGCCATCTCGGCGTGTTGGGTGCACTTCGCGAAGGCTATTCTCGGTGAAGTAGTGTGATTGTTTCGGGGTTTGGTCCACGTTTTTCGAGCATAGGAATTATGGCGGAAGCCGGTAACAGTGTAAACGAACCAACTAGTGAGTCGCCGAAGCATACATTGGAAGAAGTACAAAAGCATCGTACAAGGGAATCTGCGTGGATTATAATCCATGGAGATGTTTACGACGTCTCCAAATTTTTAGATGAGGCAAGTTGAACCGTTTTACCTTAATATTTTACTTCGTATCTCATATTTCCGCTTCGTTTTCGTACTGGTGAATGAGATCTTGGATGAGATCTAAGATGAGATTATGAAATTAGATGCGTTATTTTACGCCTTTTCCCGCAATTTTCAGCTTTCCCCGATTTACGATGGCTCCGCTTAACGATGATTCGCTTATAAGTAATAAGCCACATCTTTTGGTATTACAGTATGTAATAAACGTGGAAAATTTACCGGTTGTTCGCTTGAGTACATTTTACAAATTCAATCCGGAACTTAGCTATACGTAAGGAATTAATGTTCTGCGATGCGAGAGCTGCTGAAATAATTATAATACCAGGTAATTGGTAAGAGAAAAAAAAAACCTTCAAGGATTATTCGGCCCATGTGATTTTTTTCCTTGATAAATCGATTTATAATGCAGTATATTGTGATGTAATTAACTTAAAATAACGCATTTGCTGTTTTATAAAGCAAATGTAGTATAAAAATGATCAGCCTTAATAATCAATACTTTTATTTCGACGTTGTGAATTTTATGTACAGGTTACATTTTTCTGTATATTCGTAAAAGCGAAATTTCGTATAACCGGAGTTGACGTAAATCGGGGTTTCTTATTTTATTTATCATCTGCGAACTCAGAATCAACCTTGAGCTCATTTATGTTTTTGCCATATGATATTTGTTGAACCAAGTTTAAACTTCGCATTTTTACCGATTTTTACCACAGTCTTCATTCTGTATTTATTCATTTTGCAGTCAAATTGAAAATATCATCGATTTTTGGATACAAGATCGCAGTTTTCTGCAAAACTGTAATCAGTGGCTTAATTAATAATAATTTGTTGACTTCCTGTGCTGATATCCTGATATAAAAAGAGCTGCGAGATTGCTGAGCACTATGTTTATGGAAATCTAGCGGGAAAATGAAAACAATAGGCGTTAATTGCGAAATTACATTAATCCGGTGTCGACCCTATTTTGCATATCGATACTGTATCGATATACCAAAAGTGCCTGGAAATTTCTTATTTCCTTTGCCTTGAAGATACTGATAGCCAAGCTGATAGCAAGTTTGCTATCAATTTACAACTTCGACAATATAATACTCTTGATAATATATAGCAAGTTTTGGTGGCGATCTTTGAACGCTTTATATAATTTGTTGACACGTTTGTTCATTTCGTACCAACACAATTAAAAATGGCTTCCTCTGGGGCCGTCTATTTTAGTAATGTCACGTTCGTTTCAAAGGTAAAAATGACAGCCCATCACAACCGGATTTACCCGAAATAGACTCGTAGATATTTGCAAGAGGGTTTCGGACGGGACAGCATTTGCGGGGGCGTTTAACCCCTGATAGGAAATAAATTTGAGGATGATCGACGATTGCGATATTTGGAACGCTTTAAAAATTTGGATCGATAACGCCGCCATCTTGCCTCGTCTACAACCTGTCGTTTGTTTATTGTTTATTTCTCGTTACAGCATCCTGGTGGAGAAGAGGTGCTACTTGAACAAGCAGGTAATTGTATGAGATTTCATTGCAAATTATTACGAAGCAAATAAAATTCGATGACGAGGCAAAATGAGTAAAAAAAAGATTTTTGTTCCCGGAAGGTGGCGCCATCTGGTGGCGATCCTTATCCGAACATGTATTAAATTAGTATACTTGGCAATTATTCAGGATTTTGTAAGACTTATTAAATGCAACTTAAATGATTTTTTTCATGTTACGAAATGACATTTCACGAATTGATTTATTAATATGTGACCGAAAGAGCTTCCTTATATTTTGAAAACAGAGTTATCGAGTTATCGATCAGAAAATTCAATACCGATTTTATGGTGGTAGGTATTCTACGTGGAGGTGATAAATAATTTATCAAACCAATAACTGCTAATATTTGTTGACATATTCTACAAGTACAAAATGCAAAGTCTGATATAGGATATTGAGAAATTGTGAACCTTGACTAACATATTAAAAATAAATTACATAAACATGACATGCAATTGTGCAATGCAATATTTGACTACTGTTGTAATAATTTTTATAATGTTAATTGCATATTTTATGTTGTATTTTTATAATCGCAATATTTCATTGCCAAATTTTGGTACAGTGCAATTATAAATCCTTTATTTATTCTCCGAGATAAATGTTTAGATGTACACCGATTAAATGCAAAACTCATTTTAAAAACCAGCTGATTACAACGATACAGTTAATTTTAATGATAGGATTAATAATTGAGCCATTTACTCAAGATTTCAATTTCAAATATGTACTTTTGAATTTGTACTAAACATTGTATTGATTATTTCCTGTGTTATTTTACTAGGCAAAGATGGCAGTGAAGCTTTCGATGATGTGGGTCACTCAACTGATGCCAGAGAAATGATGAAGCAATACAAAATAGGAGAATTATGCGATGTAAATGACTCGTTGACTGTGAATTTCTGAATACTCTTGAAAACAATTTAAATGATGATTTCCTTTTAATGACATTGCAGAAAGACAAGGAGTTTATAAAGAAGAAGGCGGTAAGTGAACCAAAGCCGGAAAGCAAAATGCAACGGCAATGCGAGTCGCAGTAGAGAACGCGCAAAGTCGCAATGCTGTGTCTGAATGCTGTGTCTGTCCTACACATGTAAAAGAAGCTTGTATTATTTGCACGTATGCTTAAACAAACGTGAGGATTATATCTGCGGGGTAAGTAGATTTTTTACCGCGCGGTCTATCGTGTGTTTTGCAAGTAACCGAATGTTGTACTTCATGTAATGCCACGTGGGAATCAACAGGTGATGAACATTCAAGGCTGTTTCACGAAGATACACTTTTGCCAGTCATCATTTTATCTAAAGGTGTGCGTGATATTTGTCGCGCTGCCAAAGTATGTTCATCGCACTGTTTTTCTTGTTTTTTTCTTCCACACAAAATGAAACCCATTCGTGGATTTTGCTGAATAATATCTTGATAATATACAAACTGCAGGGGTTTCTTTCATTCACTTGCAAAACCCCATTTTCTTAATACATCTTGCACCGGTTATTGCGCTCTGGCGTGCAATTTCCACAATATTGCGGTTAACATTATTATTGTAATGGTGTCTGTTTGTAGCATGTCCAATGGTTAATTTAGTGTTTTGTTGTTTATAACAGGAACAAGAAAACGAAGACCGTGTAGAGGCGAACACTAGGTAATTTATTTTGGATACGGCAGGTTTTTACTAACTTTATTTAAGTTCGTCGTGCATGGTGTTTGTTTGTTTGCGTGAGGTCCCTGGTTCGATCCCGGCCGGTGACAATTTTTTTTCTCCAGCTGGTAATTTTTTGAAATGGCACGAATTGAGGCGAAATTAGGCATTTTAATCAGTTTATACTTGTGCATTAAACTTAGTACCCAAAAAACTTAGTTTTTTCATACGGCTTGTTAAATTGCATGTAATGCGCTAAAAATGCAGGCAAGCAGGTATTTACCTACTTGCTGTCAAATTTCTCGTCCAATTTCAACTGCTCATATCTTAATAAGTAATGGATTAAAAAATCTGAAAATTTTCATGGCGTTTCAGATCACATTATAATAACATTTCCGATCGTTACAATGCGGATCTGAAATGCAAAAATTTACCCTGTCAAGTATCCTTTAATTCCAAAATGGGACGTTTATAGATGGAACTATGCTGTGTGTGCCGTTTGCCGATTTGAATAGTTTTCTGTTTAACTTTATTTTGATGATGTTCAAGGTGAGATTGGCAAGTTTGGAGTAGGATTTTAATACACGCTGTTAAGTTGCACCCATTTGACAAATCACCGATACTAAACAATCATGTACAAGAGTTTCCTTAAGATATGTTTAACTTTGCCCAGTTTTCAGTATTCACCTATATATAGCTGTCCTTCTTTCAATTCACACAACTTTCATAAAAAATAAACGAACAAAAGAATAAGCCACATTGTATGCGAATAGACAGAAATCCAAATTGGCAAACGGTGCATCTGCTTCGAAACCCCTCCTTATGTCTTAGTTCGCAATGAATCATTTTACATTGTGATCGATGGCATTGTTATCTCTTGATGGAACAGCTCCTGGAGAAGTTGGTTGCTACCCGTGGCCCTGGCCGCCGCAGCATCTTTCATATACCGCTACTACTTGGCTCACATCTTCGCCTCTTCGGCTCGCCAGTAGAAACAAACCCCCAAGTCTTTTACCCCCTTTTCAAACACTGGACCTCGTGGAAATTTGCTCCCACAAAAACACTTGCGAAGATCTTTGCGACGAGGCCGTGATATTCGTTTCCGATAATGTACGTTTGTTATAAAGTGACGTTACGTGTAGCTGTTACGTTGAAGCAGCGATGAGGTAGCTGCTTTAATTTACACCTTAAAATGTTACTCTAATTGCTTTCCTTTATATTTAACTTTTAAATAAGCAAAAATAACCGCATTTATCACAGCGGTTATCTATTTTGTCTGGAAATGTAACGATTGTTTCCGCGGTGCTAACAAAATCGTATCCGATAAGTTACCAGCTTTCCCCCTTCCTTTAGTGAAGGTTAGGGAATATTCACAATGTAACAAAAGATGGCATGCTTTGATTGAAGCGTGAGAAAAGTTCCACCGATGGTTGTGGTAGTACTAGCGAAAAAGAAACTAGCATTTTTTTTTTTTTCAAAATTCCACTAGTTTTTTGTCAAAGGTACCCCCGTACATGACTTTTTGCTGTAATATTTTGTGTATGGATGCTGGAATGATTGTTAATAACCGAAAAGTACATGACACCGGCTAGTGGCGGGATATTTTTGCGCGCAGCGGTAATAACAATAGTGAGTTTTAATACATTCCCATCACGCACCGAAGTGTAATACGCACAGTAACCGTGTTTAAAAGTAAATCAAGGTATGGAAAATGGAGTTTATAATGTTATAACAAGTATCACCGATGCTGTATTAAAATGTTTGACCCACGCGTAGTGGTTTATTGGCATGTTAGCGGAAACTTTACATCTACGGTTGAACAATTGCGCAGGGGTATTATATACTGTTGTAAGATCTGCCATGAACCATGTTGTCTGAGCAAGTGTGAGGGAAATTGATGCCTTTCATGAGGAAGTCTGTCACGCTTTTCAGTCCATTTATACACGGTGTGAATACGCTGAGTATGATGTACCAGAAAGAGCAGAATCCGGCTACGATAAAGCTGACCAATATGAGAACCAAAAGCCAGAATATAGAATAGCAGAAGTTGGCCATCTTTTTACGAAACCTGCAATTTAATAACAAAATACATTACGATATAATAATGACGGTTTCGACACGGTGTCTAGACATTGACCATCAACCCTGTATTTCAAACGTATAATAAGCAGAAAATAATTGGAACTTACCAAGTGTGACACTTAAGTGTATATAATTTTCTTATTTTAATTCTTCCAGAGGGATTTAACCTAACACGTGATGACTCTCATTGTTGCAAATTAAGCTAGTTGAACCGTGTTGTATGCGAAGATACAGATCGATGTAAAAACCGATTCAAATGTATAGAATTTGCACATTTTTTTCCCCTTTCATTCCTTTCAACTTGATAACGTGGGAATTTTGCCAGTACTTCTATTGTTCATGAGGACCGTATCGTTAATGGATAAGAAATTTACTTTGAAGAGATAAAAGTACTTTGTGTGGAGTGGATTGCAAATTTCTGGGAAGTAGTACATACCTATATTATATTTCCAAAAATGCATTCTAATATTATTATCAATAGGGAAAATTAAAAAGATTGCATAATATACTCCACCTGGACTTTGGATTTGTGAACTGTTAAATTGTGAAATTGAAGAATTACCAATTGGTAATGTGAAATTTACCCTAGGCGCATTCAAAAACAAAATAGCATAGCATGTTAGCCCTTTTAACATGGGCTTCAACTCGAATTTCCAGTTTTATATTATGTAACACCGTTGTGTTAGCAGTTTTTGAATGTGCCTCCTGTTAGTTCATGGACATTTTATTGTCCCAAAGTCAAAATATGAAATTTAACAAGACCATGTGGACTGATTTAAACTTTCCCGCTTCAAAATTTGAAAACTTTATGGAAGAAAAACAAGATTTTTGCAAGTTACATGGATTCTGCAAAGCATGATCGATTACAATAGTACACAGAATTGGTATATCTTTTGTAAGTATTTATGTAGCTATACTATAGGTACGAGGTCATCGAACGTTGCACTTTTAAGTGTAAGGTGTATTTTTTCCCCTTATCACAAGTGAACAATAAGTTAGGAAATGGAGAAAATGTGCAGATAAGGTGTTAGATTAAGCATAGAATACCTTTCTTGATAATACTTACCGAGATTTGATGAAGGAAATTAGTTGCACTACGCTGAAATCCGTCCGTTGGCATCGAATTTTATCTTTGCTTTGGTCCAAGTCACAAGGCAATGAGTTGCGAACTGACCTCCAGGACAACGCCCACTTATTGTTATTTATATCTCATGGCTGGTCTAAACTTTTCCATCAAAACAAATTTCAACATTCTTATCCACTTTTTAGCAGCTCATTAAGAAAATAAAATCATAGTATATAAAATATAATTGATTTAATGAACACTAAATTAGCTGCATGGCAACCAAATAAATTACATTTATTATCTAGGCCAGCAATTATTAAGCAATATTTTTAAATGCTCATTAATTACTTGACAAATAAGTAATTAGTATGCAAAACTGTAATTGTTACTTAATTAAAAGCCTATATTAAAATTTATTATTTTTATTAACTAATTAAATTACATTTGTCTGCATATCTTGTGCATTAATATTTATGAGTATGTATTTGTTATAACAATTTTAATGGTAATTAATCGGCATGCAGCGCCCTCTGGTGTTACCGAATAGAAACGCAATTCCATGACTGCTTATATAGCCTATAAAATAAAATATAATAAGAGTAGCAAGAAATTTGCTTGTGCAGCAACAATTTTATTAATTATGGTATGTGTGCAATCAAAGTGGTGCAATTAATTGCATTGTTTTACGCCACTAGATGGCGCTGCACACATGTGCAAATCCAGTGTACATTGTCAATTGACTGTAAAACGATGTATGCATAAACAAGGAGTTATATATAAACAAGATGCATTGGCATAATCAGAACCAGTCAGAATCAATCCCGGGCATTCCATTCTATAACATGCAACCACTTTTAAATTTTATGCACAGCTTGACCGGGCAAGCGAAGCCCCGCCCAGCGACCGTGGCGTCTCGGAGCCGAAGCGCCGTCATTTGACGACCGCAAATGCAGACGGAATGCCGGACGGAACGGAGTTCTCCGGCCGGGGAGAGAACACTCTCGTGAACCCCGGCCAAAGTGAAGAAGACAAACTGTGCGAGCGTGGCATTCTTTGCATCGACAACTGCCATCATCGAATCGGGCAAAAACACAGGTGAGCGCCATTTTGCATACTTCTATAACTGCTATCTTAATTAATTAACTATCTGTGCACTATAAACTCCGATCTAAAAATTCGCTGCGTGCCATCGCCCGGAAACGGCTCAAGTGGAGCGCAGTTTGCCCAGATTACGTCACGCATGCGCATTTGCAACACGAGCACCGATTTCCAACGATTCGAAAGCGCACCGTGCGGAGGGGTTGCCGCCGTTTATCGTAGCAGTCGTTTAGCGTTAAACTTCTGCTACTAAGCGCCGATGAAGTTTTCGCGTGCACCCCTCCGCTATTTCGTTTTGCAAGCGCGGTTTTAAACGATTTTGCGTCGATTTACAGTATATGAGAGTACGGATTCTGGGAAAATGATGCGCGATGTTTGTTTTTTGTTGTGTTCCGAGAGGGGAAATAATGCAGCGGATGGGCGTTGTCGTCTAATATCGATCAGAGCAGGTCGATAAAGTTTCATTCATTCATCGTTGGCGTGACGTCACGGGCGGGTCGGCCTTGACCCACTGTTACCTCGGCAATCGATCGATAATCTCCTATGAAAGCTTTCATCCGAGTTTTTCCCACTTTTTTCCGTCTGTACATTACGCCCTGCTGAGCAGCTTTCTCCAATCAGTGCAGCTTTTCAAACCTTGACGTCATGCGAAAATTATTAGCAATCGGGTCAACGGAGATTAATGCGGATCGAAGCTGCAACTTTTTTTTCCCCTCTAAAAAACCCGAAAAGCTTTACAATTTTTTATTTTACATGTACCGGCTTATAGTACAGTACTTCATTTTAAAGTTGTCTTCCGTACTAAAAAGATTTAAGTTAATTAAATAAGAATGCTGTAATTTTTTTTATACTAAGTGATGATGAAATAGCGCATTCGATCAATTCCCGCCAATCCGCAATTCCTGGAGAAGATCCGCAATGCGTGAATATTTCTTAGAATTTTTACTTTATTCATTCAACGCGGTTTACATGTAATAAGTCATAAGTCAATGTAATTTGATGTTGTTGTAAATTATACTTTGCATGTGTCCCGTATCATTATGTAACTTGTTTTTAGCGAATTTCTCGGCATGAATGGTGAAAACAGTCACTGTAAAAGACGTAGTTAAACCCCTCTTCCGACACGGATGATTCATTGTATTCAAGAATGGCAGCGGAATTCTCGGAAATCAATTTAAGCGCTTGGATTATGTACTAAAAAAAGGTGATCGACTGCGTGGTTTGTTTGAAATCTGCGGTCGTGGTCTGGGAGATGGTCACGTGGTTTCCATCGCGATTTTGACGTCACGCAACCGGTGATAATTACCGGGGAACAGCGGTGATGAGCTAATCGAGTAGGTGCGGAGGGGAGCGATCCGCTCTGACACATTAGCGCAAGCATCTCACAATGGACTCTACCAATCCCCGGGGATTTCAGGGTGGTCCGAGGGGGGTCGAGGGGCAATCGCGGACGATCCTCTTTCCTCTCTCACTTTTTTCCCTCCCCTCCCTCGTTTGCCCACCCTTTTTACCCAGACGAGAGGAGTCAGAGAGGAGTTGCTCGTCCGGGGAAAGTGGGGGAAGTGGGGGTGACAAAGTGGGCGGTGCGAAACTTCCCAGGCATTCCCAGAACTTTCTGTTCTCACAAAACGAAAAACTCAATAGGCGAATATGTAATTCGATTCGCGTATGCGCACCTAGGGGCGATGAACGCAAGCTGCGGGCTGCGACTGCAACGACACATAGCGCGGTCTGGCGGATAGGTGGCGCTGTGCGTGTTGTGAAGAAAGTGGCGATTACGTGACTCGTGCACGCAGTGTTCGCCGACTGGGGTGGTGGGGGGTCAGAGTGTGATATGCGGCATTCCTGACCGTGTGGCCCCCGGATTTCGCTCGGTATCGTCGAGGCAAACGTTTGCCGTCCAGTTTGTGCAACGAAGTGCATGATCTTCTGATCAAGTTCTTGCAAGTTGGTGCAAGTAGATGCCAAATTGCAGACGACGCGAAACTATAGTGAAAAGTTGTGCGTGTGACGTCACAGCAAGATTTATCTACTTGCTT
>JAQFZQ010001800.1:0-17116 GCA_034696005.1 Glomeris marginata
ACGCTTGTGCAATTGCTGCAGGGGCATGGAGGGGAAGCCTGCCTTACCCTTTTGGCGATGTGATGCCGCCTTAATACTTTACAAAAGTTTTATGATTTTCGCATAGGATTATAAATCCATGTCTTACTCTGTCATGCACAGAATGTGTTTAGGAGTGTTTAACACTGATTAGCTATGTTTAGTTTTTCTCAAAATGGCCGAAACTTATTTTCTTTTGCTTGGAGACACCCTGTATATATACATACACCTATAGATAGTATACCACACTATACTATAGCAGACTTTGAATCGATATTTTTCAGACTTTAATGTTCGGGTTGGTTTTGTTTCGTCTGTGAGAAGCTTTCCTCGTAAAATGAGTCTTGTGTTTGTGCAGGTGGGCTTAGGACCATTTCCCACCAGTTTATAGGCAGGAAGCTCCATAAATTGTGTATGTCAAGTTAGCAAACAATGGACAGAATGTAACTATATGTGTAACAGACTTGACCCAAAGTTGAAAAACAAAGGACAAACTTTTGCTAACTTAGTATATCTATACTATATATAGGTGCCTTATCTTTATGCTGGTAGATAGGTTTTAACAAATATGTTGCTTCCGTTAGTAAATGATGGTATCTGTGTTATGTATTTCAGAGTTATCAATGGATTTTAGATGCGGTTCTGTATAAGCAAGTGCAGTATTGTGTACATTGGGAAATGGTGGTAGTATAAAGATATAGGGCCGGTAGGGAAGGTTTTATCGCTACTCAAAGACTTCATAAGAGGAATAAAAATGGCATTGCAAGGTTTTATGGGCTAAGAGTTTAAAACCGAGAATATGGTCGGGGATTATGTGGCGTTGACAGAAAAAAAAAGTAAAAAGACCAACTCATGACATTCCCTCAGGTCCGATTTCTCATGTGCAAGAGAGGATATTGATGTTATCTTATAGTGGTTTTTTAGACAAACTCATGCAACAACTATCATAAGTCGACGTAGTAAAGTACCTACATTAAATTATTAATGATAGTATTTTTTTAACAATTTTAAGATTGTTCTCATGTGACATAGGCAAACGTGGACAGATTAAGTTACGAATGTGCAGTTTGCCAGATAAAATATATGTTACAAATATTATACAGGGTGAAATAAATTTCTGTGTATATACTATAGGTATGCCATAACGTAGCATTGGTTACAGATTTGTTTTCATTTTTTACAGTTAATATGAAGTGATCGAACCTCAAGGGATGCCAAAATGAAATTCCTATGAAGTGGTGATAACACATTAAGGTAAGAAGAATTGTTATTTATTCAGCATGTTAACAATAAGTCCTTAAGGTTGTACACTGAGCCTAGTATAAAAAACTTTCCCTAAGTATGGACGCCATCTTGTTTTCCAATTTGGTCCTAAATCTCACACCATTGGTCCTTTTTTGTCATTGGGAAGCATATGGTTGGCCCACACCGTTTTTCTTGCTATTTCCCTCTTTGCATATTTAATTAAGGGGCTTGGGAGCATCATGGGCAGTGACCTTACTGCCCATTGCCCCAGGGTAGCAATCTGGGGCCTTCTTGGACTTGTTGTTGTGCACAGTTCCAAGAAGGGACCAGGAAGTAGAGCCGCACCAGAATGTAGGTCCGGCTGTGTGAGCCACGCCCACTAAGGGTCCTAGAAAATCTGATGCTAGGGCCAAGAGGCTTGCATTCCTATTGGTCCTAATGAACTAGCCCAAGAAAAGTGGAATAGTACCTTTCTTCGACAGTTTGGAAGAAAGTTAAGGAGTTGTTACCCTGACTAGCGAAGAGAAGGACGGGCCTTGCTCTTGCTGAAGGACCAACTACAGAGAGTGGAGTTTTGGGCACATAGCAAGTTTTGTATGTTTTATTTGTGAGTGATTAAATTAGAGTTTTCCTTATACTTTGGAGTTTGGTTAGTTGGGTGGAGAAGTTAGGAGTTGATAACGAATAGGGACGTTGTATGGTAAATAGGAATTCATTGAACGATTTTCTCAAAAAACTTTAATTTGCTTTTGAGCATGCTTGTGAAAACTATTCATAATTTGAGTTAGTATGGGGTAAATGCATTTTGGATAGAAAACCATTCAAGTTAGTGATGGGATTCAATAAACAAGGTGGAGGAGAATACATGTAGCTAAATCGACATCTGTTTCTCCAATATTTTGAAATAAAAATCCCTTTTCAACGTGCTTATATGTATAAGCCATATATGGAAAAAGAGGGGGGAAAAGAACAAGAGCCCGTAAGGGCGGAATATTTTGTTTCTTTTTTATTTATCGCATCCAATAGTCGACGTTTTGAATGAAAAAGGAAGCATAGGAATCTGATTAGGGATTTGGTTTCTTTGGGTGAAGCGTGCATTTATCAGATGGGCTCAACAAGCAGTTTTTGAAGGAAGAATACGTGTCCATCTAATCAGTGGAGGTTCTTCTCTTTCCATGTCTCTAAGGAACGCGCAGGTGGGACCCCAAATCGCCTCAAATGTCCTTCTTTTCTTCTCCAGTTTCGCCTTTTCCTCCAACCTAAATCCCTGCAATATTGATCCTATCCGACATTACAGACGCGATCAACGAACAGATTTGCGCTTTCCCTAGACAAGCTCCTCATGTGAACATTTCTTTGTTGTTATTATACTTGTTCGCATACAGACTATATTATCCTGCATAAAATATTAGGTGGTCATGCATTGCAGACCAATAGATTTTTCTTTGCCTTTTTTTTATTTTGCATACTGCGTACCACCAGGTGGCGCTACCTGTCGACATTCTATTTGGAACGTCTAGTGGTCTAGTGCAACACGTAATATACAAATATTTGGCATATTTACATGTCCAAATAACTGTTTTGCTCCATATTTTCAGTTTGTTCACTTATCATTTTATCATTCCTTGTCCATTGCATCAATTAATTAGATATTTTCCATGTTTTAGAAGAGATCTCAGGCTATAAAATAGTATTAAGATAATTAATTATAGCATAGCTTATCACAATCAATTTTTGCATTAAATGTGCTCAAGCGCCTTGTCCAAATATTTTTTGGGACACTGTATTTGTGATTTATTTAATATATTTGGCAACTTTACAAATATATCAAATGTATAGCTGCATTGCCTTAATTGTATTGTCTTTTTCAGAATTACCATAATTATTTCATGTTATTCTGTGCAGAAACCGGGGCTTTTCTGCATGTTAACTGCCCGTTTCGAAATAAATGGCTATAAACCAGAATCGTAACTAAAAATTGTCTGCATTAAACCAGATAGAAATATATGTGCGGCATGAAACAAAAACACAATTTGTCTTGCTTAATCTATCACATTCCCCTTCTCGTCAGAGCAAAATCCCATCATCTCCTGCGATAAGTAATTGTGTTAGGGTTGTTGTAATTGCAAATTATGCCCTACGAAATAACCCATCAAAATTGATCGGAATTCAACTCAACAATAACTGCATGTGAAACTTTTGTAATGAGAAAATTGATTCGCTAACTCGATGTGATTTTATTGACTGGATTCTCGGAATAAGTGCCAGTTTGTGTGAGGAGATGGAAAATATACAAAGGGCCTGCAGACATCTTGCATGTTACTAAATCTCATAATACACAATCCCTTTTTGCTTATGCATTCTGCAATAAGTTAGTGATATTCAGCAATATAAAATTCGCAATAAACAAATTTGACCAATTAAAAACATATAGGTATTGAATAAGAAAGAATATTATCAGATAAATTGAAATGCAAAAATGGTGCCTTAATTTATTATAAGGAATAATTGCTAATTATGAATGCAGGGCTGTGCGATGTGAAGAAATACCTGGGGAAAATACATAATTAGAAATTTGATATTGGCTGCATTCAATCTTCAACCAAAAGCAAGATTGCAAATACAGTAGTATATCAGATTACATTATGATTATTAAGACTTTATTATAAATTTGAGTAGATTAAAAAACTGACTTCTCTATAGCTGCTGCAGTTGTTTTCGCCAAAATCTACATGATTATTATAAACTAATCTGGCAGATCAGATTACTATATGATTATGTGACATGGCCATATAATCCGCAAATTCTTAAAATCATTACAAATTTGGTTGAATATTGAATGCAGCCGGTGTCAACCATTTTGCAAAATGTTTATTATTACTGTAGAATTTGGAGATAAATGAGCAAATGTAGATCAGACTAGAATAATGTTTTTATTTGATCAGCACTGACCCATCTCAGTTTGTACACCTGTTCTTATATTTTAGTGACAAAACCAGTGGTATACTATCTGGTGATGAGAATTCGATCATGTTCCAGACAGTCTTTGAATTTGTTTTCAGGATTGTGTCATTTTAAAAGTGAGGATGTGCATTTGTTGCCAGTTTGCTTGCGCATGGAGGGAAGTGCATGGGGGCATTTGGAGCATTTGTGTTTTGATTGATAGGATCTCATCTCTTGAATTGCTACGTTTTGTGCGTCTGAAAGGAATAACAAATGGATTTGGTGAGTTGCAACGCTCGACCCCTGTTGCAACCCGATTCGTCGGATTTATAAAGTAGGTGACGGAGAATTTATTTCGTGCGCCAGTTAGTTCCGCATTGTCGCCACGGAGTGCACCAAACCGACGATAAATACCAGTCGTATATAAAACTATACTTTACTATAGTATATATCTTGTGACCAGCCAAACAACAGATCATATATTGTGCAGCAAAATATCCATCCAGAGTAATCGGTGGAAAATGCCAATCTACTATCTCCAATTCAACGCATCAGATTGTGCTATACAGATCTGAGACTGTATTTTAACAATGTCTCTCAGTATTGTGACTCAAACATTAGCAATAGACCTTTTGCAGAATGCGCGAGCGCCGTCTGGTGAGCACAGCGCCAACACTAATTCAGTGAGGTAAAATAACAATGATTGCGCGTCTACATCACGTGAAAGGCATCTTCAATTTTAAAATTATTGAGCAAAATTGGCATAGATTGCTGTTCAATTTGATGTTTTTATCAGCCAAAATGTCCCTGGCTGTCATTTTATACACCGATCACCCATCATTGAAACAGTATTGATGTAGCATTGTAATGGAGTAATTATGAGTTGATACAAATGTAGAGTTTGTGGAATTACTTTCTACAGTATTGACGCACGATTCTCCAACCTCATTGAATGGTTCAGCTTTCTTGCACCAGGTTACGTGCATGCGCAGTAGCGGAAGCGGAGAACGGTCTATTTGCAAGGTTGCAGTTCAGGGTAAATGCACTTTTCATCTCATTATCTCTGCTGTTGTCTTTGTTTCTCCATACTGGGTGGTATATATAGCTTCAAAATTAAATCTAGAACATGGACACATCCAGTTATTCTTGTGAATGTCCTTCAAATTTTAATGTAAAAACAGTAAAGTAGTTCCCTAATAGAAAAACTGTAGGGGTGTACTTGCATATGACACTTTTTTCCCCACCTCTAAGATAAAAGGCCACATGCAACTTTGAGAAAGGTCTTGAAGGGGTTAATGGGGAGTCGTTGTTACTCACCATTGAAGGACCTGGAAGGTTCTAGAAGAGTTAAACAAACGAACCAATAGAAAGCTGGTTACTAATGCAACATATAGAGTTGATGTGCAAACAGAGTTGTGGTGTCAATATTGTACTGGACCACTATTTCAAAATACATTACAAATTGGTTTTCCAGTAGGAATTTGTTATGAAGCTCCAAAAATACTGTGATTTTAATTAGGCTCTCAGCTGTGCATTTGCATTTGTTACATATATTATCGTGTACAAACTGTGCAAGGAAATAATAGATTACCCAGTATAATATTTCAATTATTTTGTTGAAACGAAGGGGATTTTGTGGTGTTGAGTTTGGCGATTATAGAGATTTTGGAGGGGGGAAATTGTTTTTTTGCAGTTGATCACCATGAAAAACACGTATAGTATTTCGACAAGAAATTGAAAAGAAAGTATAACTGGAGGAAATTGGTAAATTTCATGATAGATGTGTGCTCGTTTCCTGCGAGATGGCATCGATTGCTTAATGAGCATTTCATTGGTGATCGGAGACTTGCCAGTGTGAACAGTCATTATTTACGCCTATAACGAATGCCAGATTGTGCGCATGAATTAAAGGCCCTATTAATAATGCGCTTTCAGATTTACATTTGTGGGCGTGTATAAATGCGAGTGGAACATGTACTGAAATTCCTCTGGGAAAGCAAACGTTCAGCAAAAAATGTTTAATTTTTTTGCTCCTGTTTTCATGTGGATATGTTTCTATTTAAAGTGTTTTTCAGCCTCATTCAATTGATTGCTAACACTCAAATTCATCGTGTTTGCCATTTGTAAACCGATTTGAAGATACCTAGTGAAAAATAAGCAGAATTTTACATGAATTACAGTAAAACTTTTCCAAAACTGTGCATTTTTGTGTACTGGCTTAGCAACAATTTGGTCTTTCAACAGCCACTTTAGCCATATTACCTCCTGGAATGTGTGTGGTTAATGCATAATTACCGCTTCAGTTGATGTATTGACCAACAAGATTTTGCTATTAACTGCTCTAATGGACTATTCAACTATACCTGGGTATTTGCAAAATTTTATAAATCATTGCTCATGTTTTGCTATTTTAAAATGTACATAGATAATTTCATGTAGTTGGTATTTTGATATTTTTGCATCTTCATTCGTGTAGCTTGAATAATTTCAGTTTCCTTTCAGTGGATTTACATGACATTATTTAGACTTCATATTAATTTTGTGTACCTATATCTATCTGTTCAATATTCTAGAATACAGTACCATCTTATCACCATTTTGAGAAATGTAAAAATATATGGCCATTCTGTATCTTATATTTGTTATTTTGGGTAATATATCACTTTGTAATAATTGTATAGCCATCAAAAGAAGCTACTGAAAGGCAAACAGCATTGCATTATAAACTCACATGCAGGTTTTGAATATGATGCCTATTTAATGGATTTTATCTTGTGATGTTAGTATCCAATGACAAACAGCTTAGTTGATTGCAGAGGGTAATGTGGTAGGTGTTAATTAATCAGGCACACTGGGAATTTAGGCAGAAAGCAAGTTTACTGCTCTGAACAATGTACAATAGACATTCTGCTGGAAGCAACATTAATTCAGAACTAAACACTGACCACTTGCATTCATTCCAGTGGTCAGTAATGCAACTATAACAGGCCAGGAATGCTGGGAAACGAGAAAGACTTCTGGTTTACTACTCTGAACAGTGTAACACTATACATTCCATGGGAATTAGCTCTGAATGGAACATAAACACGTGACAGAACATTAGCCACTAACGCTCTCTGGTGGTCAGTAATGTAACTATCAGTACATCACTATAGCAAACACATATTCCTTAATTAAATATTACCCACAGTAATGTACCCCAGCACTGGTTAAAAACATCTATATAATGGACAAATATTGGGAAACCAACCGTATTGGAAGAAACCATTACTGTAATAAGTTTTGGAACAATGGTCCACTAAGACCCACTTTGGCTCACTGCTATAGTGGACACATAGCTTCGCTGGAACAACAACCTATGTATCCCACAGCATGCAATATGTATGGCATTACTTACGTTATGAGGTGCTGTATTTCCCAAAGGACCTATCCAGGAATTCTATTAAATAATTTGGAAATCCCAAATGTTAATAGAGTGCCAGGTTAATGTATTTGCAAACAGCAGGAGTTGCTGTCCCATTAGAGATGTGGTACCATTACAGCAGTGGGCCACTGTTCCAAACGCTATACTATACACAATAGGTTTTTTTTTCAATAGGGAAAAACCCAAAGTACAGTGTAAATAATGGAATAGCGATTGGTATCCTGGCCAGGAAAAACTGTGAAACCACGCCCTTTTTAGGACGGTTTTTATTTAATATCTCGTTAACTATCGCGAATTTATTAATACTTCCTATACTAACTTTCTATAGTTTGGTTTTGCGCACAACATATCAAATTTTTTTGTTTGGGTAAACTGTCCCTTTAACAGTACTATACAGATATTTTCACTTTTCCTCCTTCAGTTCTGCTGCTATCTTTTCTCCCTTTTATCTATTTCTCATCGCTTGGCATTTCTCGTAGACTAACATTTTATCCGTGCAGCGCGAAGATTAAATCTGTCACACCCAGATCCCTTTACCAGATGAGAAAACGAGATAGATATTTTGTGAAGAAGACACATTCTGCTCGTATTTAGTATTTGAAGCGACGTCGATCACGTTGATGGAAATTGGCAACGGTCATCGATCTCCAATGTATAAAGTTTACAATGGCTACAATATGTGAAAGATGAAAAATAGGTGGATCAATTGGAGAGAGAAAATCGATATGAAATCGATGCAGACATTTATATAAATGCAGGCCAAGTGGGCTCGATTACGCCCATGTCCACCACCGAGATCCACGAGTAAGATGAATGTCCACAGCGTGAAACTGTCACACACCCTTTACTTGCACTGAGATTTTTTCTTCTCCTTTCCTGCTTAAGTTGTCCACTCGAAACGTTGCGAAAATAAAATAAATCCTCCAATTTCTCGCCACCCACTTAGTATAGTAGCATAAAGTGTACAAATTCTTGAGTACATTGCACTTTTCACGTCTGCAAGAAATAAGTAAACTGCTTTTTCATCACCTTACCATATAGTGATCCCATCGCAAACCCCATAGTAAAATTATTAGTAAAATACATAGAGCGAAAACCTTGGGTTAAATTCTTGCTGTGTTTAATCATTCATACCGTATATTTTCTAACTAAAGCCGGGTTCCAATTGAAACCCGGTTTCTAATAGAAGCCGGGTCATTTTGGCCAGCCAATTATTAAAAGCCGGTTTCCAATAGAAGCCGGGGGGGCTTGTATTGGAAACCGGTACAAATTCCGCTTGTGAAGCGCCATTATATTCTACTGGTAGCTTTCTCGCTATTATTAAGGTTGCTTCCTCTACCTTCAGTGGAAATAAACCGAAATAACATTACTATTATTCACTTGAACGTGATATCTGAATTTTGGTGCCGGCCATCGGTGGGATTTGACATTGTAATCGAGGTAAATTTTGCTTTTATATCAAAATTTTTGGACCCAACCCCTCGTAAACGCAGGTTGCATATTGATTAGTTTCATTCTGTTTGCAATATTTGGTCTCAGAATTTGGGTACGAATAAATAATAGCTTGTCTCTAATAGAAGCCGGTTGCTATATTAGAAGCCTGGTCTGATAATCCGAAATTTGAATAGAAGCCTCGGCTTGTGTTAGAAAATTTACGGTACTTATACTCTATCAATTGTTTACATTAGAATAACTTCTGAAAAATCTCTGGCATATAAAAGATGCTGGGATTTTCCACATTTCTTATTTTTAATTCGAGAAACTTTGCTCTAGTGCTTTGCTATTACAATTGTTTTCTAATGATCGAAAGAAAATGATAAAAATAGAAATAAGTTATTCATATTTGAACATTGTTTTCAATCACTTTCATTTACAGGAAATAAATATATAAAATGTCTAATTAAAAATCCCAAATATAATTTTGTTCAAATTTGCGCTAAATAAGCTACTATATTGGATACACAATATTTCCGAACTTCTAGTGTTTATTCAAAATGAGTTTTCATTTTCAAAATTTAATATTGCAATTTTTAGAGCACAATAAAGTTGGAATCTGTGGGAAAATCTAACCGATCATTGAACCTAGCACATTGGCAATAAAAAGTTTTAGTGTGGTACAAATTGTAAATGGCCTATCTTAATGCTCTATTGATACGTGATATTTAAACAAAGAACCCGTATTCAGTGTAATGTTTCGGGACGTATACAAACAGTGGTTTTATCTGGGTTTTTCATCCCGGAGGAGCGGTCGTTTTTCGAGCTGAACTAAGAGCGTTCGGGGAGCAGTCGTTGTTGGCATCGATCCGAAATGCACTGTGTTCGGTTTTTATTGATTGACTGTATAAAAGGCGACAACTTTGCGCCAAAGTTCGACTCGTTCACCCGTTTGATTCGAAGGGCAAGTTTTCACTTTGCCTCGTGCCGAATATCAAGTGTATGGCCCTCCCCCCAAAAGAAAACAAACGTCTCCAAGACGGTACCTCCAGATAAAAAAAAAAATGAGAAAGAAATAAGAAAAGAAGGGGTAGGGGGGAAAGGGGGAGAAAAAGAACACGAGTATCGATCTTGTTCCGATAGGTGGTGCATGTGACGAAAATAGTTGAGGGTGAAAATGACCGACTACTCTTTCCTTCTGCGTACGGATCACATGCTAATGAGATGCTAATGATGGTGTGCGGTTGGAACGGATGGGCAGCATGAGAAAAGAAGAGGGAAAAGTTGGGATGAAAGGAGATGTAACAGTTGCCTTTGAATTGCAGCAGCCGAATAAAACGTGTCTTGTGCGAGAATAGGGTTTCGATTATTTGAAAAGTCGGCCCAGTTGAAATGGTTTTCAAAAGCGACCCCTGAACGCCACACTTCCCCGCCGAGCATTACAACGTTAAGCCCGCCTTTTGCAGCTGCTAACTTCCAATTTGCCAAATATTCTCCACCCAAAATAGATTATTATGCACTACACACATACCATTATCGATTTCACGTATGAACAAGTGCGACTTTTTGCCGTTTTCTACATTCCTTCACACCTTGAATACGCTACGTACATTCTGTCTTTGCTATCGCTGAACGCAAAGATTGGACAAATTAAGGTTGGGGTAAATGCAGATTATACTTCTGCTGAACACCACCAGAGTGGCGCTGCTAATGAAACTAGTCAGTGTTGTCCCATTTCATTAATGTGTGCACAATGACTGTAGCAACTTTGCTATTCTGCATAGCTGCAATTAAAGGGGAACTGACATGGACTGTAGACTGTACCCATTCTGGCCAATCATGGACAGACTAATTGGCCAGTAGTCTTAATTTATCCAATGGCCGGGTTGGTCATACTCCACTTTTACCGCCCTGTCAGTTCACCTTTAAAAGACCCCCATTTCGCCTCAATTCGTGCCATTTCAAAAATTTACCAGCATGTAGAAATCTTGCAATTCAGCAGGTCTGCAATAAGTTTGATGAAGTATGCAAGAAGTATTACAAGGTTCCACTTTCATGCATACTGCAGATTTCAAAAAAACTTTTGTAAGGGATTTGTTTGTGAGTGTGTTTGTAAGGAAATGAGGTGAAATTAAATGAATGGGTCTTTCTTATTTCGGGAATAAGTTGTACAATTTAAAAAAATATATATTATGGCTTTATTAGCTTCTCTATACGTTTGGAATGATGGATGATAGGAAAAATCGTGAAGGACGCTACAAATTAATTATTCATAAGGTACATGTTATTTTACCTCGCTTAATGATAAGCCATGTTAACCTTGGCTGTAAAAATCGATATCATAGCAAAAATAAAGTAAATTAGCATTAACACTATGTCAAATTATGGACAGAATTGGGTCATGCTGCAAAAAGATAAACTTATATTTTTGACAGATTATTGGAACGCTTAATATGCATGTGTAATTACATTTAGCAGCAAAAAGTTAAAATTGTAATTACTGCAAATCATTGAATTAAAATTTTAGTATTGCCTTCCAATTTTTAACTAAATTGCAATTAAATTGTAACAGTTTTATTTGGCTATACTTGAATATCATCTTTGTTAAAATTGAATGTCAAGTAGCTCAGTAGGTAGTACTTACTTGTATGTATAATGCAGACATACTTGTTCAACTTGGATCTGTATTTCTTAATAAATTTGCCATATGTGTGCATGTATAACTTTTCACATATAACGACATTGTGTGATAAGCATTAGGGAGAATAAATAGTTGTTGTTACATGGTCGATATAAATGCGTTTGCTGCTGGTTGGCGACTTGACAAATCATCGAGATGTCGAGAGAAAAATGGACGAAATGTGGCCACTGTCTCATAAGTGGGGAGCGACCATTAATCACGATATTCTTTAGCTGTAGACAATCGGGGATTAATTATTGCGCTATACCATATCGTGGGTCGTTGAGGGGGCAAACAAGAAAAATCACCCCTAAAAAAATAATAATATATGATGAGAGCTACTAATGTTTCTACATTCCTATGGATGTAATAATTGTACCGTTATTAATCGGAGAATAACAATTAATTAAGCTGTATTTTCATTTGCTATTTTTCAAAATCCATATGCGATTTATTCAGACTTTGGTCACTTTAGTAAACTTTATAATGTGAAAGTTAACATGATGTTTAACTTCATGTAATATTTACAATTTCATTAATTGAAGCACAGCCTCGAAAAACGCTTTAATTATAATATTTTGATGAAACTTAGTTAGTATTTGCAAAATCACTTTCCTTATGCAAACTTAAAATTTCCTGTAATGCAAATTGCTAATAAAATAGGAACGAAAATTATGGTTGCTAATAGACACTTATTTCCTGGAGATAGACTCAATTTTATTTTGAAATGTACAAGACAAATTTTAATAATAAACATATAATAAAGCCAATTTTTGCCTTATATAAATATTGGCAGGAACTATATGATGTTTTTATTGGCTTCGAGGCATAATGTGATTATCATAGTAATTAGCAGACGTGGTTTTTAATGATGATTGACATGTAATTGCGGCTATATAAGATGGTGATCTGTAATATCATGCAAATTAGATTAGTTTCTTATTAGACTGAATTTTTTATCATGCAAACGCTTTGATATAATAGTTGCCAGAAGTAATCGAAAACTTGTAATTCGACAGGATATTAATTGAATTGCTAGCAATTTCATTTTAAAGTTGCCTGCTTCAATTTCGCATATGCAAAGTAGATGTCGGAATTTTGATTTGGTTGCATGTAGTTTATTGTAATGTAGTGGGTCTATAAAAAAGCTATAGGCAGAATTAGTCTTGGGAGTAGATGGCTGAATGTTTTTTTCCCTCACGACATTGGAATTGAATCTGATGATTATACGGTGGGCCATGATCAGTAGTTACAACCCTTCAGTGAATATTGAAAAGCATAATTTAGGTGCATGATATCACATTGCGAAGGAGTTGACATTCATGGAGAGGAAATTGTGAATGTGCATCTTAGAGCTTCTTAAAGCTTATGTCAATATACCTACTGCATTCATTATAAATTCACATATGAAATTTTGTATATTACCAATATTTGAAATCTCCTTAACTCTTCCTCATTTTAAATTAATACATTAATCTACCAAATGTGAAGTCTCCTCTAGCTATTATACTTTTAGTCTATATCTTGCCACTGATAAATTTAGATACTATTTATTGTCATCCTGCTGAGAATATTCAAACAGCATGTGGTCCACACACATTTACATTTGGCTGTATTGGAAAACGATAAAATGTTGTCTGTCCTTTCAAAATGTTTTGCTAAGATTTACATTATGAACTATTATTATTGATAAAATACTGTAATAATAAACAGTAATTTGTAACTACGAAACAGTTGTTTTAGTCGACAGGAAGCTTGAATTTATATTGGTAGGCTGTAAGGAAATTTAAAGGTGAACTGACACTATTTTACACTATTTTGTGAAGTACCCTAACCTGAAACTTAACCTTCACCAAGAAAAACCATGAATAAGTGTGTTGCAATTAAATCTATGCGGAAATTAGTAAAAATTAAATCTAGTAGTACTTGGCTTGATGGGGTAATTAAGTTAGGAGGTTCGCATTTGCTAGCCGGCTTTCTATTTGTCAAAATTTATAACTTTTTGAAGTGTTAGCAATTTTTTACTTATTTCTAGATAGAATTTATTGCTATTTTTGCTTTCTTCATGATTTTTCTTCATTTAGATTAAGTTTCAGTGTACCTTACATCTTTTGCTATTAATCTAAATTAAATGTAAAATTGTATCGGTAATAAAATGAATTTAGCATTTATTTGTAGTGTTTTTGAATTACATTATTCATTTATAGTTTATTCGAAATGTATAGGGTACTGTTGATGGGAAATAGCAATAATATACCTTTCTGTTTTTGTCTCATGCTTTTTATGTACCTATTCTATTTTCTGGACTGGAAACCATTGTGATCTGTAATTCAATTATATCGCAGAAAAACATTGAAGCATTGTAGTAGGCTCCGATCGATAAAAAAATTAGCCATATGCAAAAGCCTATATACATAATGGGATTTTCGGTAGGTTGTTTTTTTTCTGGTCACCATAATGCAGACAGAAGACTATGATGATTTCCATGTCCTTTGTTATTTTCTTCACGCAACAATAAGTATATAAGCTGTTGCATTTCAAATAAACCGAATTTGTAGTGTTATGTAATTATATCTGCTTCAAATGGTATCATGCATGTACATGTGGAGCAAGGAGGGGTATTTTACTGTACTTATAATAATGCAAAAAAACTAGAAGACCTAACATTGATATTTTATTCCTCATATTAACTAAAACTAAGGAATCTATACTAAACCAAACCCTGTCATATTTGAAAACATTATTACAGTGAAACCTGTGAACTTCACCACCCTTTCATGCTGACCACCTTACAAAGTTGACCGTTTTTTCATAGAACCGAAAAGTCCCATAGGATTTACATAGGGGTGACCATCTTTAATATGACCCCTTGCATACATTGAATGTTTACGACATTTTATAGTACGCTGCCATACCCTTATAATGTGTTTAAACCTGAAAAGTTGACCACTGCATAAGAAATGGGAAAAATGAATTTGCTCCTTTGACAATTTCCTGTCCAGTAATTTGACACCCAGAGGCAAGAATTTCTTTGCATTTTCTGATCATAGGGGTATATGTTATGACGTCACCGGTCAATTGACTTCATGTTTGCTGCCAAACTTTCCCCGGATTAGTGCTGGATCACCCACCACTGTACTACTTTATAATTTTAATTCTGACTGCCATTGTCAGTGTTTAAGTACCGTATATTTCCTAACAGAAGCCGGTCTCCAATTGAAACAATTTATATTTCAATTTGTGATTGCAGTTTCAATAATATGTGTATCATTTGACGATATGGCACCCATTGATATTTTTCGTTTGTTGATGGCCGCAACGAGGCAAGCAATTGGATTTTTTTCTAGAAACATCTCCACTATTACTTTTGTAAGAGTCTTGCTTTTATGATCAAGTTACTCTGCGAGCCATTTTACGAGTGATTTATTCGCAGGAAATGATTTAGATTATCCAAGAGGACGCACACCCTTAATGGCCGCCAAAAGTGATTCAACAATGGCGCGACAAACTCTTGAGTATACGTTGTCAACGTTTGCTTTTTCCACCAACTTTGCCAATCGAGTGTGCGAGTTTTGCGTGCTCGTAAACACTTCCATAAATGTGGTTTGAAGCAGCATCGTAAAATGGGCAGAACGGGCGTCAAGGGGCCATGTTGGTGCCGACAATCATCACAACGCCATTTCATGGTACAGTGTATTCGCGGTGGGACACATTGCCCTAAAATGCCTTAACCAAAAGGCAGGCAACTGTTTTTCCAACATATAAAAACATTCCTCACTTGGTTCCTTGTATAAAAAACAACCCTACCCGCAGCCCCAAGCAAATGCGAGCAATGGCCACCATTTCGGGGCAACAGGTAGTGCCCCATTCTTGAATCCAGCCAGTAATGGTGGCGTCATCTATTGGTGTACTGGAGCACTACTTGCATTTTTTGATTACATAGTAGACTCTCGCTAATCCGAACCCCACTAATTCGAACTGCCGTGTAATCCGAATGCCTATTTTTTAAGTTGTGGCGCTGTTCACACCTTTCGCAGGAGTGCAGCGGTTCGTTCCCGAGCGCACGCGCACGTATTATTTTGCTGATGTTCGGCATTTAGTGGATTGCTCACTGATTTGTTCGCTTTGACTGTTTATTATAACTTATGTTAAGATCTCAGTTATAATTAATGCTTTCTAATCTTGCTGACAGTACATTTTCGCTAGATTATTGTTTCTGTGGCGGTGGTGGCATGTTTGGCATGTCTCGGTGTTGGGTAATTGCTGATGTTTGTATCTTAGATGCTGTATGATGTTTAAATTGGCAAATCTTAAGTTCTTAATGCTTCTCTTCGATAGCTTCCTGTTCATTGAAGGCTTAATTAATCGCATTGAAATGGTTCCTGCAACCAAAATTAATTGATATTTACAGCTAATGGAATATTACGCTGTGTAATCCGAACTTTTCGCTAATTCGAACAGCACCCGGTCCCGTTTTGTTCGGATCATTTAGGTAAAACGCTTTAACAGTAAAACCTCGTTGTTCACAGATTCAATTCTGCATAGTAACTAAATTTCCCAGTGTGTAGATCATGATAGTCACTACCTGCTCCCCCTTTAAGGATAGCTCAAATCTGGCACCGGATTTAGATAGAAAAAACCAAGTTAGGTCCTTGAAAAGGATGTAAATTTCCACTTTCAACCTCTTAACGTTAGTATAATGGGATATACAGGGTGTCTACAAATTAATTGTGGGGTTTAATGTGTCACACACAGTTCACAGATGGTCCTATGCTGAACATGCATAAGTTCAACTTCATTTTGGGAGTATAATATATAAATTGATAAAATATAATGGTTTCTGATAGTTTCCTATACTTTGCATTCTGTTGTTTATTATTTTGTTGCATCAGTTCAACGGAAATTTAGCTGTCACATGCAATCTGTGCAGGTAGTGTTGGTATATGAAAACATAAGCACCTTTCATTACAAATATTTCCTGTACAATTGTGCAAAATATTTTGTACGTAAATTGTTTCTCCTGAGGGACGGCCAAATCCAAATTGGTTAACACTTTGGCCCATATTGTATTACATAATAACAAGTTGTGACTGTACTATTAAAAAAATACTGTAAAAAAGATTGAAGAACCAATCTGATAATAATTATAATGCATATAATTAATAATAACTGATGGAGTAAGAAATAAGCTTTTGAAAGAACATTTGTAAATGTATTTAGTAATTGATTGCACAAGGTATTTACAAAAACTAATTTGTTGCAGCAAACGGCACATCATACTATTGAGGCAAAATTATGAGTAGTATAAGGGGGCCATTGGGTGTTGAAAGGATGCCGCCGACCAATCAGAAGCAGGCCCCGCCTCCTTGACC
>JAQFZQ010001801.1:0-17114 GCA_034696005.1 Glomeris marginata
TGAAATGCAAACCCGCAAACACGGCGGCAAACACGCAACCAAGACGCACGAGCAGTGTATATAAACTTAGTAAAAATACAACGTTTGGTGTTGGTGTTATGAATCTGTGTTCAAAATTAGACCAAAAATATTATTAAAACACGATGCCAGGTGGCGCAAAATGTCTAAAAAACAATTTTTAGGCAATTGTTTTTGTTGGTGCGCCATCTGGTGTCAAAAGTGATTACCTGCCAAAACAATTTTGATAAAAGGTATTGATTTGATCATAAAATAAATGACCGTTTGTCCTTGGTTCATCTATTAATATGATAATAGTGTAGTTCTCGATATGATTATTTAGCTGGTAATTTTTATTCAAGAAACACGAATCTTGGATAATTTTAGATGCCAGGAGTGAAAACCGGTTTGAACGAATTTTCGAATTTTTGCAATCTGGCCGGTTCCTTGAGAGGGTGCGAATCAGTAAAAAAAAATAGCTGGATGAGGGGAAAATAGTTCAAGGTGAGGATCGATTGAGCGATGTTGTTTGTGGAGAGAAGGATTACGAGTTGGTTGTGACGTCACAATGAATTTTTTTTTTATTTTGGTCAGCGTGTTTGCGTGCATTTCAGCTATGTTTTGTGTTCGTGTATATAAATGTGTGTATATATACAGAAGGAATTATTTTTAATGTGGTGGCACGTGAATGCGAATTCTGACAGATGGCGATGAAATTATATATTTGTAAAACAGGAACTGCGCTGAGGTATGGCGCGCCAACCGTCGCAAGTGCCTCAATCGCAGATTTTCCGACTTGGGGGACAGGTAAAGTAATAAAACAGTGTAGTAGTCGGTGTTATAGTGGCAGAAACGTGTCAATTGGTAGTCTGTGTATGGTTTGTGTCGCATGATTGGAGTTGAAAGTTCCTGTGACAACGTTGAACCATAGTTGAACCACATTGAACCGAACAATGCAGCCGCCATCTTAGTGCTCGTCTGCACTATGGATTCTAATTTAGCTGGGAAAATACACACTATATATTATTATATTTGCAGTTGGATGGGGTGAAAGATACTCTGTGAATAAATGGGGTTTTTCTTCGAGTTGCAGAGTGTATTTGAACAGATGAATGAAGTGAATTAAATATATAATTGGACCCATTTTTATTGGAATGAAATTGCTGAGTGCAATGATTTGATTCAAAACTATTGTTTTGTTGAGATTTGGAGCACATCCACATATAACAAATAAACAAAATATGTTGTCAAGGCAATTGAATTTGCAAGGCAGCAATATTTTATTTTCATAATATTTTCGTTTATTTTTTTAATTGGCCTATTATTTAAATAAAAAATAATGCATTGATTTTGCGTACATTTCATTGAAAGTGAGAAAAGTATAAACAATTGATATAGATTTGATTACTGATATGTTATCATCGTTTTAATCTGTGTGATATAGTAACTACTAATGTAATCAGCAAAGATTTCACCAGTGATTATGATGAAATATGTGTGTTTGATTGAAGACATTAATTGTTAGTTGCGTGTAATTATTTAAGTGGGGAATTAATGGTAACATTGTGCAAGACGAGTTAATGAATTATAAGCAATTAACGCAGATGAAGTTACATCAATATTTGCAGCTAGAAGTGAACTTTATTCTGGCCAAATGTCAGACATGAAATGAATTGTTCCTGCCCAGTGCATTTGTATTTTATTTCATTTAATAGTTCCGAACATTATTTAATTTCCAGAAATGTTCATCGAGTTTGGTACATAACTTCTACTTTGCTACTTTGCCAAGAAATTAAACGTGTGTCTATATGCGGACTAGTCTAAATTCAGACACAGTTCCCATTTAGATCTGCATCACTTCTCTCTGTGTGTATCTCTGGCTTTGTTTGATTTTGGTTTATACTTCAAGGTCCAACGTGCTCTTTATGTATTAAACATGCTTTTTCTTTCACATTTGTTTCTAATAACAGAGCCAGCACTTTCTCCTTTGAAAAAGATGTGCAGCCGGGACTTCAGCAACAGCAACAACCGGTATCCAAAGGAGTCAGAAGAAAATTGCAACATCAGCAGTCACTGCAGGCAGGAAGCAGTAAAGAAAGTCTTGGTACATTTGGTATTTTTTCTTCTGTCTTTGATGATGTATTCATAATAATAATAATAAAATAATTGATGTTTTTAGGTGGAAGAAGTAGAAAAACTTCAGGATCTGTTTCGGATTCTTCGGCGAATTCCGGCAGCCGAGAAGTTCGTTTTGTAAGGCCGTCTAGGGATCACCAACAGATAAAAGATGAAAGGTATAAACATATTAAACGTACAGTGCAACTTGGTTTCTATATAATTGCATTAAATGGAATGGAACAGATTTAATTTGTTTCACTCCGAACAAGTTGCGCGGCGCGTTGAAAATGTACACGGCATTGAAAAGACACAAGTGAACCCATTGGAATTTTGAAATGAAGGTTTAGTAGACACCCTGTATAATTTTACAAATATTGGTAAATAGAAAAAGAATTGGTATCTAAATTAATTTGCAGAGATTGCAGTTTGCGCTATGCGTGGCGTGAGAATATCAGTGACATTGTGCCCATTTTGTACGTGTACATTTTTCGATGAAAGAACCTGTTTGACCTTGCAACGTGAAACGATTTGATAATGTGCTATAGTTGATTCAGCGATGAATGCAGTGACTCCGCCTCCAAAGTGGATGTTAACCTATCGGATTGCCGGTTTTAAAAATATTGATAAAAAACTGTGCGATGAATAGATGCAAAATATAACTCTTACATGGAAATTTATTCCATGTACATTACAATAAGATACTGTGTGGAACCAGGGAACGAATGACTGGTGGAGGCGGAGCCTAACTGTATTGTTTCGCTGTTACAGAGTGGTAGTCGTCTCATCGCAGAGAATTCCCATTTCTATTTTTTCATCGCTGCCTTATAACAGGAGAACTGGCTGGAAGTGAGTACATCCCTATTGATTTTTACTCAATTTTACACAAAATACCTTCAACTATATTATTTCCGGGAGAATGTCTGGGAATATATATTCCAACCTTTCCAAGAATGATTTGTAAAGTATTAACACATCAGATCTGAGCCAAGACCCGAAGGTGCGAGGAGGAGACACGCTTCGGCCAGCGGTCGACCGTTGTCCGCCATCAACGACGGACCGGACCTCTTCGATCTGCTCGGTGTCGAGAAGACGGAGGATGGACATGTGGGTATACGGATTGTTGTGTTAGGTAAATAGTAACGAGTACTGGACTGATTTAGTGGTTTATAACTCAGGATGTGTCCTACGGACGCCTTTTGGTGCCCTCGAGGGCCTTCGCGCACCGACGTTACGTGACGGCGTCCCAGGAACCGGATCTCGGAGGAGGTCCACCGATGTCGGCTCCGCCAACGTCTTCGGGTTCCCACCATCAGATGCTGTCCCGGTGCTTCTCTTGCGAGCCGTCGGTGCCGCGGCGGCCTCAGCCGGGTTCTTCGCCTCCGCCGGTTCAGTCCGTTACGGCTGTAGACAAAAGTGAGTGGTGAGCTGTTCTTCTGCTCCACGAGTGGAGAAGGAAGAGGTGGCGTTCAAGCAGAGAAATGATACAGATTTGCCAGCTTTGGTGGACGATGTCCTGGTGGCCGTGTTCCCTCACCATCAACCCGCGACGCTAACGTACGCGCCCAATCTTCTGGACGATCCGGAACTGGTTGCGGGCAAACACCGAACGGTGCTAACTTTTTCCTCGTACATGGTGAGATATTAATGAAGTGTTTATTGAAAAGTAAATGAATGGCCTCTAACATTCGTCAAAGCCGTAATATTGTATTATCTCGGCTAACCAAAATAAATAATGGAAAGTGAAAAATGAATTTCTTTTTACATTGTGAATTACTGCATTACTACATCACATTGCTTAACACTTTTATGATTTTGGCACTGGTTATTTATACGACGTAAAAAACTAAACTACCATTTCTGCAAACTATATTAATTACAGCGTAATGTCAATTTTATATTAAGATACTTGCAGCAATTCCATTTAACAGATGTTCGAGGTCTTAAAATGTGTTTATTAATATTTGTTATATAGAATGTAAAAACAGCTGTTCATTGTAATAATATTTTGATGAATTGCCAGATGTCGGTGATCGACTACGTGAAGCCTTCGGACCTGAAGAAGGAGTTGAACGACAAGTTCCGGGAACGTTTTCCCAACATACAGCTCACATTGAGCAAGTTAAGAAGGTATACATGTCGTTTTAATTTGGTGTCAATATATCTTTTACATTGTACGGTGTTTCTCTTAATTTTGATTGCAGTTTGAAAAGAGAAATGCGAAAGATTGCCAAAGCGGAGGTATGTGGTAACAGATGATTAACTGGCAGGTTGTTGACTTCGTTTTCCTTTTGTGTCGATTTACTTTCAATTTTGTCTGTTTGTTTTGTTGCAGTGTGGCATTGACCTGCTGACCATTGCCCAAGCGTTTGTCTACTTTGAAAAGCTGATTCTCAAGGTGTTACCAACTATTTATTAAGATCATGCTCCTAATCGCTATTCAAACAAATTGTAATGGTTACATTCAGTTCTGTTTGAATGCGATGAGAGTTTGCAGTTATGATGCAAGAATATGCACTGTTACGAGGGTTACGAGTGTCGTAGACTTGTAGTACGCAACTGCAGATTTGATTATAAATAAGATCTGTGATTGTGTGTGCGGTTTTGGTTTGTAATCAATTGTTTGTCTGAATTTACAGAATCTTATCAACAAACGCAATCGGAAACTCTGCGCAGGAGCGTGTCTCCTGTTATCAGCGAAGCTGAATGATGTAAAAGGCACGGAGCTACGTAACCTTATCGAGGTGGGCTTTATGTTTTAACACTTCCCCCGTGTTGTTCTGTGCATTCTGTTGTTGTCTCGCAAAGGTCTGAACTGTTTAAAACAGGAAATTATGATACGTACACCACTATTGTTGGGTGCAACGAGTCTTTGCGTGACTACGCTTAATGTACACGTTGCCGAATGGTGAACAATGAAGTCCAAGTGGCAGCTGCTGATCCTAAATTTAATCCTGAATAAGTAAAAGTCATTGTTGTAAAATACAGGGAGTTTTTCTAATTTCAGCTGCGCTGTGTTCTTTTTACTTATTAAAAATAGTTACAGGGGTCATCATACTCAAACTATAAAAACCTATATTGCAGAAATAAAAGTTACATTTGCATAATGGGGATGTAAGAATAGGGTTGGGAGTTTGTAATTGCAAATTGTGAAACTATTTCGCAACACCCAATTAAACATAAAATTTTGTTTTTTCTAAATTATCAAAAATAAGATAGAATTTCGTTTCAAATATCTATAATCTATATTTTCCACGGGATAGGAATAAACCAAAATAAATTCAGACGCTACCTCAAAATTTACAAAACATTTTTTGTAGCACTAATTTCATGATCCAAAGATAGAATTGGAATGACCTTGAAGACGACGTCCAAGGTCGTGTGCGATATCATTTTCGGGTTCCCCATACGTAACTTCCTATTTGATCGTTGACCCAGTACGAGCCCGTACAATGCTATCGATAGCCGTTTTCCAGATATTTCAAATTGTTACAGACTTTCGCCTTGCCCTGTATATGGTATAAGTGAGGATTTAATAAATTTCAAAACAATATAATACTCTATATTTAATTGAAAAATTAATGAAAACCTGTATTTATTTATTTCAACTGTATATGGGATTGAATTGAATTTTTTTGTATTGACAGAAAAGCGAGACGGTGTTCCGTCTGAACCGCAAAGAGCTGCTGATGTCGGAGTTCGCCGTTCTGGTGGCGTTGGAGTTCTCGTTGCATCTTCCCACCCTGGAGGTCTTCCCTCATTACCAACGTCTTCTTTACGAGTCCTGACAAAGGCAAAGTGGTTGGCACCTGATGCCAACACCGGCCAAGAAGAAGCGCACGTCCTCCGTTTCTCAGGTGAAGCACGCGTCCCTTCGGAAGCCATCGTAGCTCGCGGAGTGAAAGAGACCAACTGCATGCCCTGCGCAATATGGTTATTACGTAGAGCCGTGTAGCTTTTAGGTAGCCTTCGTAGGAGACTTACTGCTTTTACACTTGAAAATTGGAACCCGGTGGCAGGGCAACGGTTCGCAAAATATTTTGCAAACCTAACCTTAATTTATCCATGGTTAATCGAGCATGTGATATCATTTGGTGCAATGCGATTGGCCGGGACAAGTGAGACATAGACAGTGAAAAAAAGATTGGCGAGATGGTTATTTTGAGTATATATATTTAATGTCGTTCGCGGCACGTCTGCACAAAGAAAGTGACGCGAGCGCAGAGATTATTGCGGACATTAAAATTTATACCCAACTTGGAAGAAATGTGTGAAGATTGGGAAATGGAGCTACGTTATGTAGGGGAAGTCTTCTGCAGATGTAAATGGTTTATCGAATCTTTTTTTAATTGAAAAGTTCTATAGAAGAATTTCTATGGTGCCATTATTAAGATTTTATTCAAGCGAGTCTACTTTTAGTTTAGCTGTGCCAGAATTTTGACTGTTTTGTGAAATAAACGAATATTTTTAACTTATTGGACTGGTTGTTAGTTAAAAGAAATGGTTTTGACACTTGATGGTGGCTTACGATGAGCGGAAACACATGTCGTGTCTTTTAAAGGGATTATATTGAATTTCCAAATTATCGATGATGATAAAATGCTTTAATTAAAGTGATGAATGAGCAATTTCATTACATTTTATAACATTAAATGGATAAAATTCCCAACTTTTGTTACGAAAGAAGTTGATGCCGTGCTCGTTTGATAACGTTAAGAATTTCACATTTTGTTTCCAGTTTCATATAGTCTGGAATCTTCTTGAGTTCAGGTACAAGAGACAGCATGAAAAGTCTATCTTCATCATTGTTAAGGCCTTGAGCTCCTTGACTTTCATCTTTCTTACATTTTTCTTGCGACACGATAAGAGGTTCTTCTATAACGGGCTCTTTGGCATTCCGAAGTTTCATTCTTCTGGGCGCGCAACGCGATGAATCCACTTTTTCTTCAACTGGGCCAATGGCTTCCAACAGCAAATCTTCTATGTTGTCAATTCCTGAAGTGGATTTGAGAGCTCTGCCGAGAAACCGTAACTGTTTGAAATACATGTATTGTTTTCGCTGCCTTTTTAGCCCCGGTTTAGCATTGTCAGCCTTAATCTTTGACAATTCCCTACTGTAGCAGTCTCTCAAACTTTTCCATTTTCTTTGAATTGCCCTTTCTGAAATTACCATTTGTAATGTTAATGATAACAATATTAATTTATTTAATGACAAATCATGTTTTATGTACCAATACTGTTTTTCTCCAATTCACTTTCCTCATGGTAGTCAGGATAAAACTTGATTATGACATCCTCCCAAGCGGTTCTTTTTTTAAGTTTGCTGGGATAATCTTCACAGGAATGGTCCCAAATAACGGGGTGTTGCTTAACATGGGTTATTAGCTCTTCTATGTTCATATCCATCACTGCAAGTTATAAATATGTATACAAGTCACTTCACTGCACAACATTCATATTGGAGCCCTGTATTTCAAAATTTTCTGTACGGTTTATAAATGCACCAAACTTTCTGAAATTAATTTTTATTAACTAAATCAGATGTGCTCTTCAAGTGCCTAATTCGAAATTGTGTCCCATCTTCAACAGTTGAAAAGTTAGAACATGGATGACCTTGAAGATGACGTCATAGGTCACGTATAATATAGATTTTCGTATTCCCCAATATGACTTCCTATTCAATTGCGAGAACTGTACAAAGCTGTCATATACCATTTTATAGATATTTAAATAATGGCCAGACTTTTGGCACACCCTGTAAAGATTGACATGGGGTAAATAGTTTTCCATTTTAGTTTGGCCGTTCGACGATAGATGTCGCTGTCCAAGCGCAGTTGAAAACTTGGGTAATGCCGAGTAATGCATAGACCCCTGTCACTAAATTTTAAACAATTTTAACTGATTAGTGCAAACTTAATTTCACCATGATTTTGTCAGATAAGATTAAATGTTCAGTGAAATGATTTGTCGGTAATCCCGCATCAATTAATTTCGTCTTTGTGTGAGCGTTCTGTCGTGCCGCTAAGCTGCCACAATCGTGTCACAAAATGGCGATGAAAAGCAAGCAGCAGCCACACTGTCATTTCAACCACAAATGCTGCTTGCCCGAGGCCACACCGCCACCGAAAATAGTCGTCTGTCGTTTTTTTGTTGTTGTACAGTGTTGGATATGGAAATATTATATTGTGAGTTATGTTAGCATAACTTACTGAATAGGCACCAGATTTGGTTGAGTTTCTTGGAACTTGGCTTGGAAGACGGCTGTCAGTGGCGCCACCGTCGGCAGTGTCCATTTAGCGTAGTGGCGTGACGCGACGCGACCACTCTATGCCACCGTGGCGCAGCAAAATCGGTGGCGGCCATGTCCCGTGTAATTTGCCTATAAATTTACTAATATCAATGATATGCTAGCTTTGATTTCACCGAAATAATATGATGAAACGGCTCTAATTAATATTGGATTGATCGGAAACGAAAGGGTAACCCTGGTGTCATGTGTGGTTTGTTACTCTGCATCACGTCACACTGGTAGTTGCAGCTGGAGAGAGGAAAAAAAATTGGTTGCCATGGCGACGCACGTTCTAAACTTCTGCGTCGACGGCCATCGCTGCCGTGTTCTTCGGGAGATGTCGTCGATTTAGCTTTAGCGTCGTCAATCTGAGGAGGACATAAACAGAAGTGAGTATTGTTTTAAAGCTTCGTGTAATTTATTAGTTTTTACAAGTGTATGCTATCGATTATTGTTTATTTTTCATTAGGTTCTGAGCCGATTGTCTCAAAACAGGAAATGCTTTTCTCCAAATGCGTTCTGATATTTGCACAATGAACCGGTACATCAATTTAGGAAGATTGGGAGATGGCACTTATGGCAGCGTCATCCTTTGTCAAAGAGTGGACACTGGAGAAAAAGTAGCAGTGAAAAGGTATATATTAAAAATATTAAATGCAATATTTACTGTATAGGTATATAATAATTCGCACACATGTATACATGTTTTATGTGACAAAACATTGACAAAAGCATGCACCACCTGTCGTTTTTCATTGTGCCACTTTATGTGGGATATTTTTTATTTTTATAATTGGCTTATCACATTTATAAACCATCCTGCGAGTTCAACAACCTCATATGTGCTGACATAAATCAATGGTTTAATTACATAATATAATGTTTACCATCAACTTGACATTTGTAATGGTTCTTTTTATGTAGGATTTATGGTGAGTGCAGTAGAAATAACCAAATATGAGACAAAAATGTTGTTTTGCAGAATGGTGATGTCCACATTTAATTTTGCATGTATTTATAAGAATGTTGGATGTTTTGAAGTATAATTTGTGTTAATACCATCAAAATGTACAGGTTTCTGTAGAGGTGTGTGTATAGTTTCTCACTGCACTTTACGCGGCATGTTTCGCTACAAAATATTACGACAACTCGGCGATGGCACGTACGGTGAAGTGGTCCTTGGACAAAATAGAGAGACCGGGGAGAGAGTTGCAATTAAAAAGTAATATCCTTTGGCACAATTGGTTTGGATCTATTACAGAATTATACGTATTAATTCCGCGGCACGGTATTAATCACGCCGCGCGTTTCATTTCAGGATGAAGAGGAAATATTACTCATGGGAGGAATGCCTTACCCTACGGGAAGTAAAGGTACATCCAATGGAAGCCAACTAAGTAATGGAAAGATTGCAATTGATTTGATGGATTGATTTCTTCTTTCTTTCCTTATTCCTATATTAGTCTTTGAAGAAGCTGAGTCACGCCAACGTAATCAAGCTGAAGGAAGTGATCAGAGAAAATGATACATTGTACTTTGTGTTTGAATATATGAAGGAAAATCTCTATCAGCTGATGAAGGACAGGTAAGTAACCAACTTTATTCCGTAGGGATTAACGAAATATCAATATTTGGAATATTGTTTTATTAGAGACCGACTGTTGCCGGAGCCTGTGATTAGGAATATAATTTATCAAGTGTTGCAAGGATTAGCGTTCATGCATAAACATGGTTTTTTCCATCGTGACATGAAGCCGGAAAATCTATTGTGTATGGGTCCTGAATTGGTGAAAATAGCTGATTTTGGACTCGCGAGGGAGATCCGGTCGATGCCGCCGTACACCGACTACGTATCAACAAGATGGTAAATAAATTGTTATTGAAACAATAATTGGTTTAAATACATACTTGTGTATGTAGGAGTTTAATGTAGGAAGTTTAATGAAATATATTAATCCATAAATTAATTTGATTTCGCAGGTATCGCGCTCCCGAAGTCCTTTTGCGGTCCACTTCCTACAGTGCCGCAATAGACCTTTGGGCTTTAGGGTGCATAATGGCAGAACTGTACACATTCCGTCCACTGTTTCCTGGAAGTAGCGAAATAGATGAGATTTTCAAAATATGCTCCGTGTTGGGAACTCCGGATAAAGTAAACCGTAATAGCAAGAAAATTAATTTAAAACAGTATCCTTATGTAATTTGGGTTTGACTTATAGAAAGATTGGCCGGAAGGTTACCAATTGGCAGCCGCCATGAACTTCAAGTTCCCTCAGTTCGTGGAAACTCCAATCTCCCAGATTGTTGGCAACGCTAGTCAAGAGGCCATCGTGCTTCTTCGAGATCTCATCAAGTGGAACCCTTCAAAGAGACCGACAGCAGCTCAGTCTTTACGTTATCCTTATTTTCGAGTCGGTGCTGACCTGGAAACCATTTGGCCCAATCAGTGGAAGAATCCTTCTAATGTAGTGTTGCCGGAGAAGAATAACAATTCGGACGCGGGCACCGTTCAGGTTGTCGTGGAGCCTAAAGTGCCGAAAGAACTCGAAGGACCGGTAAATGGCCAGAAGGTCGGTGATAAATTGAGAATCTTTTGGTTTATAAAACAATGAAACAATGTTTGAATCCAGGAAAGAAAATACGTAGGAACTGGAAGAAGACGGTCCGGTGTTGAAAGCAGCGTAGTTAAGAAAGTAGTTAAAGAGGAAGATGATGATGAGTTCAAAGACATCCTGGAGTAAGTTAAACAATAGTCGAATTAAACAGAAGTGGAGAATAACAATTTATGGTTTGTTTTGAAGGGAAATTCACGAAAAACCTAAGAATTTAGTGGCCGTAAAAGAGGATTCAACCGAAGAGGAACAGCGGACCACGTTGACGGCGAAGCAGCGGTATCTCAATAAAGCTAGATATGTAGCTGGTAATTAATAGTTTTAAAATGAAATCAGTCACGTGGAAGATTCGGATGTTGAAGACAAGGGTTATTATATAGGGCAGAACACGAAGCACGTTTCCAGTCGCGGGTCGGATTGGGCGGACGTGAACAATTATTCAAGCGTAACCAAGACTTACAGTGCCTATGGGGGAATGGACATCACCAAATCATCTCCACTGCCTCTGAGCAACCTCGCTCAACCACTTGCCGTGTTTTCCACAGCACCGAAGCTTTCCGCCGGCATCTACGGACGAAGTGCCATCCTTCACGGACGGACCGATCTAGTCGCAAAGTCAGTTTGAGTCACTGGTTCGTATTGAATAACATGGTTTCTAATCGTTGTATTCGTTTTAGGTACCTTAAGTAGGAGCACACAATGCACATTTTAGAAGTTCAAACTGAAGGAATGAAACACTTGTTTGACTGTTTGATGAACTCGGATGTGTGTTTTTGGTTTCAACATGAACCACTTTAGTTTTCCAAGACTTTTAAAATACGTCATATGATCCCATATTTCATGCACTTAGAATATAAATAAACAATATTCATGTATTGCTTGTCAACTATTGAAACATTTTGCAGAAAAGTGTCCGTGTTAATTACGTTTACGCGGAATATCATTTGTGAAGTTACAAACCTTTAAACAATTTAAAATCAATTGACATCTTATTGATATTGTTAAATGATGTTAAAAATGACATGTTGTGCTGTAAATGAAAATGCAAGTGGGTGGGACTTGTAGGGACACAAACCCGTATCCAGGCAACGCATTTGTTGTCATAAGCCTATATACCTATATTCAGGATTGAAATATACAGCTTCTGATCCACAAACATTCATGTCAGACAGTTAAGTATAATTCAATATTGTGATTTATCTAATAAGGCTGTCATTTAACAAAGTTTTACGTGAATTAGTTACGGAGGAATTGGTGCGAAAGCGTGCCGAACATAACGACGGCATCATTCACACTTTGGAGGAACTTTCCTTGCATCAGCAGAATATTGGCAAGTGAGTTCTTGTTTTATTTACAAGTGCAATTTATGAAATTCAGTGACATTTGCATTTCAAATTTACAAATTCTATTTATTTTGTTATTTTTACCAGAATCGCAAATTTGGATAAATGGTGCCGTGATCTGAAAATTCTTTATCTTCAAGGGAATTTGATTCCCAAAATAGGTAAAGATGTTGATTATGCATGTATAATCCACAAATTGTCTTTATGTGGATATTGTGACAGAAAATGTACACCGTTTGAAGAAGTTGGAGTACCTCAACTTGGCAATGAATAATATTTCCATAATTGAAAACCTGGAAGGTAGGTTTTTAATACATAGATAAATAGACAATCGATTTTAATTGTATGATTTAACAGATCATTATTGATGTTTAGGCTGTGAGTTCCTGGAAAAGCTGGACTTAACCCTGAACTTCATAGTGGACCTGACATCAGTGAAAAACCTGCAGAATAACATTCACTTGAAAGAGCTGTGAGTGAATTGGAGTTTATTTGTGCTGTAACATAAGTGGTAATTATTATTTGGTCCTTGGAAGGTTTCTCATGGGGAATCCCTGCGCTGATTTTGAAGGTTACCGATCTTTTGTCATCAAAACTTTGCCGCGGCTTCGAACCTTCAATGGAGTATGTATTCAAAGATCAGACAGAATTAAAGCTGCACAAGTAATTAACAATTCATCATTGAAATACAGTTTTATATAATAAACAATAAAATATTTTACATTCATTTATTTTGAAATTTAGGTAAAGTTTTCTATTGAACTGCAAAAACAGAATTATCTGAGAATCAAAGCTAATGAAGGAACAAGTTCAGAAGATAATGAAAGGTATATTCTCAAGAATGATAGGTTTAATTGTAATGATTCAGAATGAGTATAAACTTCCTTTATTGCAGTTTTTGGGATACGGCTACTAAATACACTCCGGAAACCAGGATTCAAATGTATCAGGAATTAATGAAACTTCGAGAAGTTGACAGGTACATTTAAATTTCCTTTTATTTTGCTCTTATTACGTAGCATTTTATTATAACTACGTAGTTTATTTGTTTAGAAGTGGGATTACCGGAAAATCATGCGGAACACAAAAAGTGGGAAGGAAACTCGTAGCAGATGATGGACGAATATTGAACGTCAATGAAGCGAAGTAATTAATGATAATTATAGAATGGTTAAACATTAATAGTTAATTAAATATTTGACATAAAACCATAATGACAATAAAGTTGAAAGTGATTGAAAACTTTTACTTTTTTTATTTTATCAGATTACCATTTGAAATGAAAGAGCTAGAAAATGGAGAAATTGTTCTTGAAGTTGGGGTTTACAGGTGAATTAATCAAATTGCAGCATCGAAAAACGATTCAACTAACATGTTTTTAAACACATCTTAGATATCTTGATACATCTTTGATCGATGTTGATGTGCAAGCAAATTATGTTAAAATTATGATTAAAGGCAAGGTAAATATAGCTATAATCATGTCTATTCACAGTCTATTGTACAGTATTTATGCAATGCATTTGATTGGGATTTATTGAAGGTTCTGCAGTTGGTCCTACCGCACGAAGTTTCTATCGCAGACTCGGTTGCGAGAAGATCACAAACTACGGGCAAACTTGTCATTAACATGCCCAAGGTACAATGTTTCTACTCGTTGTGCATTAAATATTAAAATTGTTTGGGGATTTCTCTGATGTAATTAAAGAGAATTTTTTTTTTTTTACAGGCACGATTTATTTCATTGGATTCTGGAGCGAAAGGCCGTACCGGATGCTAATCTCATCTTATCATGGAAAAAGGGTACATGTAAGGTCCAAATCAATTTTTAATTAACAAGTAAAGGCTAATGCTAATATTATACTAATTTATATAGTCATGCCTATTAACGTATTAATTATTATGAGAAATAGTTTTAATTTTCAGCTTGTTCGATCATTATATACAGGGGCATTTTAATCTAAAATGAAAAACAAAATTTATTGTTGGCACGCAAAAATACTACGGACTTTCAATTTAAAGGTGAACTGACATGGTTTTGTAAGGTACCCTGATAATCGGTTTGTAAGTAGCTATTGTGTCCCTAATAACACTGGCGCAAGCAGAAATCGATTACAAATTGAAAACAAGAGTTATGTGCGTTTTACCAATCCGTGACGTCACACCTCGTGAGGGGAACAGCGAGTCAAGGAGCGAGTGCCCCATACTCGCAGCCGCTCGCGAGCCCAAGGCGAGCCAGTGCCGCTCTGTGACGTCACATTTGGTAACGCTCATAACTGTTTTGTTCCAATTTGTAATCGATTTCTGCTTTCACCAGTGCTAAAGGGACACAATACCTACTTACAAACCGATTATATCAGGGTACCTTACAAAACCGTGTCAGTTCACCTTTAAAATGGAACTTTCAACTTACAAAGTGCAAATTTTATATATTTGCCGGAGGGGTGCTAGCCGTTAGATCAGCCGTTCCAATGGTCGGTTGAATCGCAAAGTGTGCGCAGTTTTTGGCTGTGCAATCGAGAGCGTTGCACCCCTCCTTTTTTCACGTGCAACAACGGAAATTCCAATAAGATCCCTTTAAGTGTGATGACACCAACAAATGTTACGATGTTTTGGCTTGTTGACTTCTTTGCGCAAGGTCATTATTACGAAAACAAATTTATCTCAAGGTTAGAAAATTATATAATGACGTAAGAGTTGTTTGTTCTGGCTGCCGCAGGATGGCGCTGCGTTGCCATTGCGCATTTGCGAGAAGTACTTTGTGTTGTGTGTGTTTTTTGTTTGTGGCGCGCGGTTTGTGGGCAATGTGCTATCGTTGATCGTCCGTACGATCGAGAAGTAGGGCATCGGGTGAAAGGGTTGAAAACCCGTAGAAAATTCAAGACGTTTTTTGCTGCTGTGAAATAAAGTAGCGGTTGACGTGCGTTGACCTTTAAAATGGCGTCGTACAAAAGTACAAACACTTGGCGGCAATGACATTACCCAACCCTCTTTCGGGTGAAACACCCTCGAAATGAAACGATTTTTCTTACACCGAATCTCTTACAGGTGAGTATGTGACCTAAATTTCCTTGTTTTTCCTTTCCGGACTTTAGTTTTCATTTCGTTTTATAAAAACCGTCTGGCCGGCGGCCATCTTGTATGCAATTAGGCCTATTTGGTCTACGCATGTATAAATAAAGCGCACTTTTCGAGGCTGTATAATTTAAATGACATTTTTGTATGTATTCAGTCATGAAAAGATTGCGGCTGCAAGGCGTTCCCTATTTCAGATTATAATGGTTGATATTTTTCGTGTAATGGTAATGTGTTTGATAATATTGCATGAGTTGGTATAATCAGTGTAATTGAGTCGTGTAAAAAATGCTAATTTTTACGTTTATATGTAGAATATGAAAGGTGGACATTTTTTGGCAAGACAATATCGCAAATGGTTACGTGGGAAAATGTAACATTCGCAAGATATACCTAATGTACACTTTATATTTTATTGCAATTAAGCTTTTATTTAGGAACAGTTTACATGATCAAGGAGATTGCTGAATACCCCACTGCATAAAAGATTATTTATGGACACTATTGAAATGAATTTAAGGAAGTTGTTAATTCAGCATGAAGTATTTGCTGCAGATTTATAACCTTGGCTTAATCAATGGGCAGGGTGTATGAACTAATTCAAGTAAAATTGGTTTGAATGGCATTTTCCAAATGGCTGTTGTTCACTGTCCTTCAACATTTCACAAAATTCTTTGATAACTTTCTTGTTATTTTCATATGCAATTGTTTTCAGTATATACTATAATAATTAACAGAATCCCACTGAGTCATTAAAAAAATTTCTCTGAAATAAAACATCCATACAAAATGAAATGTACTGTAATTTGTTTATCTTATCTATAGTTGCATGTTTCATACCGACTTTTCCTTATGTAGTACCTTGGGTAGTACCAAGAGTGGTTGGTATAGTAAAGTACCTTGAACAGATTATATATGAATTTATTACGAAAAACTATATTGTACCAAAATGAGTTAGGCCTAATTACAAAATAAAATTCCTAATTGTATTAATGTTGGCTATGATCTTAATCAGTGCTAATATTTAGTATAGTCTTGAAATTATCAAGGGTAATAACAAAAGTGGATTATAACGATTATAATTATAATAAAATCGTTAAGTTCAGCTTTTTGTCGGCGATGCGAGACAATTAAATATAACAATGTTGCGCGCATTCAAGCAAAGCAGTACGTGAAAGTAGTTTTTTAATAAATCATCCAGTTGGCGTTCATAGGTAGCTTCATAATAATGCATGTTTAGGGAAAATACTCTGATCGAGGCCACTGGAACGTCCCCATGCTTCAAAACGCTTCTATTAGTTTTGTTTTGCTGATTTCTCTAAAGTAATTCTCCGTTTGCGTTCACGTAATAAATTAACTCGTCCGTGTTGCGTGGGTCGGCCATTTTTATTTCTTCGTAATTTCTGTCAACTTTTGTTCACGAAAATCTCTCGTTCGAGTTCACCAGGAAACCCCATTCGAGAATGAATTTGAGGAAAACTGCACGTATATAATCAAATTTATAATTTGAATAGAAACGCACGTGAGAAATGCGAAATGCACGTTCGGAAAATGAATGGTATAGGTAAACAAAAATGGCGGAGGAAAATTTTGAAAACAACGTTCGATCAAGGAGTTCGATACTTAGGTTCAGGAGTGGCAACTGGCGGCGTTCGAAAAGCGATGCTCAGTGTCGCCCCTTGG
>JAQFZQ010001802.1:0-17112 GCA_034696005.1 Glomeris marginata
ATGCTGCAACCTGTTTATTAAAAATGTTTAGACGAAATCCGTATTTACGCAAATGGACTAGTCAGAAGACCTTTAAGAAAAAAGCTCAATATTTTAAATGAAAAACAATCTATGAGTAATTTTAACATTTGAAATGCAGCGTCGAACAACAATTCAACTGCGCAACATCGAAGAACGTTCCAACTGCATTTTATTTTTTTTAGTACAAAATATTGTAAAAAGCTGAAAATATGCAATTTGGGAAAAAATAAAGTGATATGTTAACTTCAAAGATGTTCATACTAAAGTATAATATGTTCTGGAATAATGGAATAAGGGTACTTGTCACTTACAACGTTCTTCCACACAGGGTTGATTTTTAACATAAAAACATCAGAAAAATGTCGCAATTTTGGGAAAAAATTTCAGCAAAAATTACAATATGTTTTTGAACTATTTCTGATACTTTTTAATTAAAGAAAAATTAATTTTTGTTTTTTTAAATTTAATCGAAAAAAAATCGACTTTCATGCAGTGACACCATTCTTCCAGTTTGCCTGTTTTTTACCGACTACGATCGATTTTCCAGAATCCTTCAAGGACTTCCGATCACGTGCTTCCACTTCATCACATTTGCCGTAATTTTTTAAAACCATTTGACAGTTTTATGGCCATTGCAATAAATACATTTCAATTTTTTACCGGACGCCATTTTCGAACGTTATCAAATTTTCGATCGATTCCATGACAATTTTAACGGTAAAAATCGCGGAAAAACGGGAAATACCTGGTTAATATTTGCGGAAACAGGCATGGCATTTCTTTTTAAAACACGGCATTCATTTCCGGTTGTTATGAAGTCCGATGGATGGAAATGTTGGGAGCAAATCACGCTGCATTCCGACAAAATCCGATCGTCAAGATCGAACGTTTCCAGCCATATTTGTCGATCGCATCGATCACTTGGAAAACAGTGGAAAGATATCCCTTCAATCTTGTCCACGTCACTGTTTTCGCATCCAGGAACCGAACATCTAATACACATTTCCTAGATTTCTTCCAATCTGTCAATTTCAATCGACGAGCTGCGAGAGACGAGACGATCGAGCTCGAAATGCCCTACATCGCCCTATATAGAGAGAATATGGCCAATTCTGATCACGGCCGCCATTTTGAGTCCACCATAGCCGCGATAAATACGCAGAAATATAAATATTTTGACACGCTTTTTCGACTGGAACGCCATCTACCCACCAGAGCAGTCTTTACAGCATCGGGATGATTAATATTAAGAACACCACATCCTCCTTCATAGTGTATTTTATTTCAAAATATCAACACAACGTGGACACCCGCAAGTGGTCATCTCACATTCGCAGTTCCCAAGATGGCAACTAGATGGATGGGAATGCCTTTTCGACATCGAGTCTCGTGTCAAATCAATGCCGCATGCGGCGATGGGCCGACCGCACGATTGCCGTCTTGAAGGTGGCACTGCAGCCCGGGACTCCGCACGCGTAGTTGCCCGTCTCGTGCTTCTCCTGATGCACTGTAAGGGCATCAAGGCTGGTGAAAGCCCTGGGGCAATCCGGGTACGGACACCGCAGTTGGGTCAAAGGTTTCACACGTTTAGTAATATCGGCCATGTGCACGCTGATGTGGCTGACCAACGCGGTCCTCAACCTGTACGGTGCGCGCTTCCTCTTGCAGCCCTGCCATTCGCAGATGTATCGCTGCGACTTGCCGCTAGGGACGTGGTGGGTCACGTGCTTCGAGAGTCGCTTGCGGCTTTCGAAGACCTTGCCGCACTCCTTCCATTCTCCGCTTCCGTCCGGTGCGCACCACTTGCACACCTGAAACATTGCACGTGTGACGAATTGCTATGTGACGTGGAGATTTGTGACAAAAAGACTATCCGTGAACCAAAAAATTTAAAAACCTCTTCGTTATTCGTAACGGTTTCCATCATCAGCGAGTCTTTGGACGCGTCAGTCCCACCATCAGAGTCTTGTTCATCGCTAACTTCCTGCTTAAGCATCATGCGTGCTTCCGGCGTGTCTGACAACACGTAATCCGAATCACTATCCTCATCATCTTCATTATCCTCATCCTCCTCCTCGGTCGTCTCCTCCTCCTCCTCCTCATCTGCCGTTTCACTCAGCACGCATTCAGGATTAATATAATCCTCCTCGTCCCTCGGGTCGCTTGCTTCAGACATCTATCACAAAAGTAAATTCAAATTATCATTTATGTTACGTAGCTGCCTTTGTTAAACTTAAACCTACATCTTCCGGTTCTTGTTTCGGCACGATGGCTTCGTACGGGTTCAATGTGCTGAATCTCAAGTCGCGAATGGTGTCGCTTGTTTCGCCATGTTCCTCGGATCCTTGTTGCGCCAACTGTGCCATTTTCTCGCTGAGGACACCAACCTCCTTCAACGCGGACATGAACATATCGCGGTGGGGACAGTTGACAGCATCGGTTCCCGCACATGGGCCGTCAACTTTCTCAGCGTTCTCGAGTTCCGCCAGCTTCCTCAACAGAAAATCTCTTTCGACACGGAGTTGTTCGCAACAATAGCACATCTGTTGGGATTCCAGCTGCATCTGAAGGGACTTGTTGACCTGGAGAAGGTTCCAGTTGGTGGTTCGCAGGTTCTGCAACATGGAGTGCGCGTCTCGTTTCGGGGGAATGTTCACTTGCGCGGTCGAAGAACTTGGTTTCGCCACGAGACTTGGTTTTGGAAGTATAGACATGGGCTTCGTAACACGTGACTAAAAGCACAATTTATTAGTTAAAATACAAGGGGTCAAGGTGAAACTTCTGTTTAGGATGTTACATCATAGTTACCGTCTTTTTATTGTGTTTATCCTGTGGTAAATCAAAGGCCACACCGTCTTCCGGTAAATCTTCCGACGATGTGTCCACGCGTGGAACACATTGCTGAGGGCCTTGCAGCGTAGAGGTAGAGGTTATAACCAATCCTGCCTGAAAACAAATGAAACGAGTTTGTAACGCGGACATCTAATTGTGTGATGTGACATGACGTGAACCTCTTTGTGGCCACTCGCGGCGGTTGGGTGTCCAGTTGTAGATGTGGGATTCTGTTTAGGTGTCTCGGTGACCTTACGTAGGAGATTTTGCTGCGGAGGACAGGTTGAGATGTACCGCATCATTTCGTCTTTCAAGCGGTCCATGTGGACTATTTGCCATTCTGGTGCGGTGTTCATGGTGGGATTTGGTGTAGTCGCTGTGAGATTCTGCGTAGTCATGGTGGGATTCGTCACGATTATGGTGAGATACGGTGTATTCGCTGTGGGATTCTGCATAATCATAGTCGGGTTCTGTGGACTTGCTGTAAGATTCTGTGTAGTCATGGTGGGATTCGGTGAATTCGCTATGGGATTCTTCTTAAATGTGATGAGCCTCGGCGGATTCGCTTTGGGATTCTGTGAATTCGCAATGGGGTTCTTCATATATGTGATGAGCCGTGGTGGATTCACTGTAGGATTCTGCTTAACCATTGTGGGGTTATGTGGATTCGCCATGGGATCCTGCGTAGCCATGGTGGGATTCTGTGAATTCGATGTATTCATAGCGGAATTCGGTGGGTTCGCCAAACTCGTAGTGGGATTCGACACACCCGTGGCTGGAGTCGGCAGATTCACGTTGGGAATCTGCGTAGTCATGGTGGAATTCTGTGGAGTAGCTGTACTTATAGCGGGATCCGGTGGATTCGACGAACTCGTGGAGGGATTCGGCAGACTTGACGAACCGGTGGTGGGATTCGACGCACCCGTGGTTGGAATCGGTACATTCACATTTGGATTCTGCGTATTGATGGTGGGATTCGGCGTATTCATGGTGGGATTCTGGAAAGACGCAAAAGAAAATGGGGTTGCGACATGAAAATCCCAATACGAACTAACAAATCGCACCGTGAATTTCAGCGGTCATCCGGTTTCTCCACATAAACCTCACGGCAAAATAGCGTAGAACTGCAACTTCATTAGAAATATACACAGACGCAAGTATTTAACACCGTAACATGTCTACTGACACGGCAAAATCCAGGACATGGCATTCTTAGAAATATTCTCTACACATGTGCCACTGAGTTACTTTTGGTGGAAACCACCGTGAGCCACCAGCGCGCTCTTCCTGGCGAAAGACTTCCCGCATCCCTCAACGGGACACTTAAACGAACTATCGTTCGCGTGCGTTCGCATATGTCTCCGAAGGTTCTGGGAGTTCGTGAAGATACGGCCACAGCTTTCCACCGGACATTTGTCCTTCTTGTCACCCAAGTGATGGATGCGGACGTGGTCCTTGCGCGTAGTGATCGAAAAGAAAACCTTCGTACAACCCGGGTGTTCGCAAGGGAACTGAAACCTCGAGTGGTCTTGCATGTGATTCTCCATTGCCATGCGGCTATCGAATATTTTGCCGCAGCCGGGGTGCGCGCAGCGCACCTCCTCGATACCCGTATGGTAACTGGTATGTTTGATGAGGCGGGACTTGCTTTGAAAGGGCCGTTTGAGGCGGTCGCAATTCTCCCAGAGACAAACACAGCCGAATGACTTTTTGAACGCGCTGATGTGTTCGCATACGTGTATCACTAGTTCGTTTATAGTGGTAAATGCTTTGTCGCATGGGTATGTGGTGTCCGACTCGATCCACTTGCAAATCTGCAATATAGACCGAGATCAAACGGTACGACATGGCAATGCCGTGACATCCCACTTGACTTCTGTGATACCATGGCGTTACATCTCTAACTAGTCGTAACTTTTTATACTAATTTTGACATAACTTTCGTTCCCGTCAATCGTTTTTTCTAATCATGTCAGCAAACAGGTAACTTTTCAGGGTATGTTCCAAAACCGTGTCAGTTCACCTTTAAACACGTCCGAGGATGACTATCCTACACACTAGAGGGCAGTTTATACCAAGGACTCAGTGTACCGTTACCAGGACCACGTATGTTTCAAATGTGCATTACAGTGAAACCTCGATAAGACGATACCTGGAGAAGTGCTTTCCGATTGGGGCGCAACTAATAGTGTCCGATTGCACAGGGAAGCATGGCCGAATGCCCATGTTTGAAAATCCATATTAAAAATACGAAAATGATACAAATATGAAATAAATTGCATACGATGCGAAGAGAAACACTGTTTCATTCAAGCCCAAGTTCATTACGGAATTCAAATCGAATCGTTTGTAAAAAGAAAATATCGCAATATTAAAGGGCAAATTTCATAATTTTAATCAATTGGGGAAGACTGGAACTAAAAGTTATTGAGCTACGTCAATGAAATTTAAACAGTCTTTAGAGATGTATTGGCTTTCGGTCGTTATATATATTTTTTAATTTAATTCTCTGTTGGACCGGACACAAAATGCATAGTCCTGGTAACATTTTATATTGATTCCTTGGTCATATATTAATCACATGTAACTAATAAAGTACTGTTATTCCATTCGCCAAAAGATAAACCCATTAAGCGCTACAAATCAGCTGATCGATTATAATAAAAGCCCGTACCTTTGGGCCTTGTTCCACGGCAACATTTCGGGGAGTCTCCACCATATTCCCTGTTTTTGGTTGTGTCTGTATTTCTGTCTGGGATGTCCCGGGATTCAGGATGATATATCCAACTGGCACGTTAACAACTACCGGTTGAACTACTGCAGGTGCGATTGGCGGCAGTAAAACAACCGGTAAATCTGTCTGTTGCAATTAATGAAATAAAATCTATTTAATCTTTTTTTTTCCAATATAGTAACTTAATATTAATACTATTTAAAATAAATACCAGCGGCTTGTTATTGGCACTTTCCAATCGCGGTAATTTGCGGACCGGTTTTTCTTCGCAACTAATCCCATGTTTCTGCAAAACCAGGAATTATTATTACATATTAATTGGTATTCTTAATATGAAAAAATGTAGACATATAAGATTTTAATTACAGATTGCTTTGTATTATTTTCCTTTAATTCTTTCTTTGCCGCAGCTTCCGCATCGGCCAATTTATCATCATCGGTTTCATTTGGTTGGTTCGATTTCTCCGATTCCATTTCATTTCCAGTATCTTTTGGTAAACTTTGGTGTTCCTAATTTTATACAAATTTAGTTGTCAATTAATATTTTTTTAAAAATATATAAATAGAAATGATTTGCAATTATTGGAGAAATTAGCCAGTTTATTATGATGTTAATACTGCAAAAATGTAATGGTTTTCTGCAAAATATTAGTAGGAAATATACTGAATTTGTATTTATATGTGCATCATTAAAGATGATTGATTGGCCACAGGTGATTAATAAAAATTGATAAATATTTTTTTTTTAAAAAAACAAGCTTTTAATAAAAATCGCGCTAAAAAGCACAAAATAAAATTTCAAACACCCAACATCACACACAAAAGCTTAGGGCGGAAATATCGCTGCTATTAATTGATAATTCAGAAGAAAGGCAATTTGATTACAGTTAAGTGAATTCGCAATTGCGCTTGTGATGTCACACTACCCCCCACAAGTCACACTTTGTCACATAATGCGGAACCCCATGTACAGAGCGTTACATTATGTATACTTCATTCCCACGTATCCTGGCAAAAAAAAAAAGGTGTGGCTTTGAAAATGGAGGCGTTAACCTTTTTCAGTCGTTTAATATGCTAGCCAATGGCGTTGGCTTCCATTTGTAGCTCCACCTGTTGTTTACAAATGGAAGCCAACTCCATTGGCTAGCATATAAAGCGACTGAAAAAGGTAAACGCCTCCGTTTTCAAACCCACGCCTTTTTTTTTGCCAGGATACGAGGGAATGAAGTATATGACTGCATCAGTGGTATCACACTCCAAGTGTGATTTGCTGCTCTTGTACAGGAAGCACATTCAACTACACTAAACGGCTTTTACTTCTCCTCACACGACACAACACCACAACCCAAGAGAGTTCCTCCAGACCTTGCAGGAGCTTTTACCTTAGCCGGGGGAAGGCGGACCTTCCCATGCCATGCACCCTGCAACCATTATTGGTCGGCCAGGGCCCAATCCCCATCTGGCAAGAGCCGGGATGGCCCAGGTCTCACTCAGGCATGCCACCTGGTGGTTACCAGGGGCGTGATAACTATACCCTGAATTGATAACTGTTGCAATGCGATATTTCCGCCACAAGCTTTTGTGTGTGATGTTGGGTGTTTGAAATTTTATTTTGTGCTTTTAAGTGTCTTGCCTGTTGTAATGCAGCGTTTCGTTGTGTTTTTTTTTGAGCTGCTCGCACTTTGGCCTTGTGCTGTCTGGCCTGCTGTAACCTAGCCTGGCGTTGTTCTGGTGTTTGAGCTGCTCGCAGTTTGGCCATACGCTGTGTTTGATGCTGTAACATAGCTTGGCGTTGTTCTGGTGTTTGAACTGCTCGCACACGTGACTTGTACTGCCTGGCATTCTGTAATCTAGCCTGGCGTTGTTCTGGTGTTTCAGCTGCTCGCAGTTTGGCCGTACGCTGTGTTTCATGCTGTAACATAGCTTGGCGTTGTTCTGGTGTTTGAACTGCTCGCACACGTGACTTGTACTGCCTGCCATGCTGTAACCTAGCCTGGCATTGTTCTGGTGTTTCAGCTGCTCGCAGTTTGGCTATACGCTGTGTGGCATGCTGTAACATAGCTTGGCGTTGTTCTGCTGTTCCAGTTGCTCGCACATGTGACATGTGCTGCGTGGCATGCTGTAACATAGCTTGGCGTTGTTCTGCTGTTCCAGTTGCTCGCACATGTGAAATGTGCTGTGTGGCATGCTGTAACCTAGCCTGGCATTGTTCTGGTGTTTCAGCTGCTCGCAGTTTGGCAGTACGCTGTGTGGCATGCTGTAACATAGCTTGGCGTTGTTCTGGTGTTTGAACTGCTCGCACACGTGACTTGTACTGCCTGGCATTCTGTAATCTAGCCTGGCGTTGTTCTGGTGTTTGAGCTGCTCGCAGTTTGGCCATACGCTGTGTGTCATGCTGTAACCTAGCCTGGCGTTGTTCTGGTGTTTCATGTGCGCGCACTCTTGACTTCTGGTTTTGTGAATGTTGCAACGTTTCCTGCCGTTGTGTTGTTTGAGGTGCTTGCACTGTTGTGCTTGTGCTTAGCACCTGCGACATGTTATGTTATTTAAGAATAAGTGGATGACGTCTCTTGTAAAACATGAAAGAGGGATCATTAACCAGAACGCCATTGGCTAACTGGTGACTGTGGGTTAATCTAGGCTGCTGCAGCCAATGAGGCCGATTTGGAAATGACGTCATTGTTGTTAATTCGGCCAATGACAACGTCGATATATTTTGCAGTTCTGGCGGCCGCCGGTGGCCGATTTTATGGAAATTCAGATATTTTAACAAAATTAACGAATGGACGGAAAAATGTAAAAAAAAATCAGGTAATGTGCAGATAAACGGGGTTATCGAATGAACAATTTTTCAACTGATTCGGTGTTGACCATTTTATCCTGTCAGTTCTCCTTTATAATCCTGGCTGCAGGTATTGTGATGTTATTTCAGTTTTAGCGTCTTTTGCGGTAATTGGTTTCACAAAATCGGTTACCACTGATTTTAGCATTTTCTTTTACAAATATGGGAAGAATAGGACTAACAGACTGACAAAACTGGCTGACAGACATCCAACACCCAATCAAAACTGAAGAAAAGCTTATAAAAACAATGAACTGGATAATTTTCCATTAATTGCGCAGTTAATAAACAAAGTTATATCAATTTAAACACATTTACCTGAAGTTCTTGCACAGCTTTTCCTTCCGAACACTTTATTTCCTCGTTATTTGAAGCAGTTTCGTTTAAATCCATCGTTTCTATCGCTTTTTCAGCGCAATTTTCATCCGGCGTCGACGCCATTACCGACGCGTTCCATTTTAAAAAGAAACACTCCTATTCCAACCAGAGTAATCGAAAAACGAACGCTCGTACTGTTCCCTAGATGGCGCTTCACGCGGTTTGCGGGCGCCGCCATTTTGGTTCCAACTCCAATCTTTCTCAGTGGAGTTTCGGCACCGGAATGGCGTTCAAATTCAAGTTGGCCAAACCTTTAACGAAAATATAACGGCGCTTCGACTAACGTCATTTTCGAATGTTTTTCTGTCATGGCGGTCGTGAAAGTTGGAGGGATTTTGACAGATCTGCTGGATGTCGATGTAGATCTATCAAAATGCGATGAAAACAATTGTTGCGATCAAAATAACGAACCGGAAGAAGATGAAGAACAAAAGGTGGTTAAATTTACCAGATTTATTGAATATTATATTCAAAAATCAGATATTTATCATACCATCTGTTCATTTTTCACCAAACATCTGCAGATTATTTCCTTAAAAACAATTCATTTATAGTAATCTTCATTAAATATGCTATTTTATGACCACATATTCTTCAAAAAATCATAAATTCTTATCATTTGTTATTTATTAATCCCATGTACCAACCTCAAATCTCATTTTACCATTTAAAAAAACAATTTTCCATATTTTTTTATTTAACAGGAGAAAAATTGCCTAGAAAACTCACAGAAAGATGAAGCTGGAATTGAAACAGAATCAGAAGAATTTAACCAACCAAATGATTCAGAAGTCCCAGTGGAAGTGATCATAACGGAAAAGAATAACGCGACAAAATCACGCGTAATATTCATATAACATAATATCATAATATATATCATAATATTTCTATATTAAAAAGCCTTTATAATATTTTTAAGACACTTAAAAAGCCAAGGAAAAAACCAGGAGAACCTCAAACAGACCCTGGGAATAAATCACGTAAATTGCGGCGGTTGGAAAGTTCGAATAACAAACCGGTCCTCTTCAATTCCTCCATTAATTATATTTTTATTAATAGACATGAATTACATTGTTGCTTTTTATTATCCCACACAGCCCAACTTGATAAATGTGGTGGTTCCACCTATGGTCCCACCAGTGTTCATGAACCTTCCGGTCGGCTACATAATCATGAAGCCGCAGCAACAGACATTTTGCGGTAATTTGGAAGCAGTTATGTTGGAACCCAGAGTGGAAGACATAAGACAGGTATAAAACAGTATATAAAGGTGCAATAATTCTAATCCTTTAATTGGAAAACGGAACGTTTACTCCGGCGCGACTATATAACCCCTTGTAAGTATGGGAAATGTATCTCGGCAATGGCTAATCATGCAACACCGATTCCAGATCTGTAAGTGGATCGATCCCGGTGTCTCGAAGCCGTGCGACAAGTTGATAACCGTGCACCAGGACCTAGTCACCCACATCTGGGACCACATCAACTTGTCGAAGTCCGCCAATGGCGTGTGTCTATGGGAGAACTGCGAGAGGAAGAGACGGCCATTTAAAAGCCGAAGCAACCTCATCCAACACATGTGTGTACATACGGGTAACAAACCCATGTGTTGCAGTCATCCGGGTTGCGGGAAGACTTTCGATGCGCCCGGCGCGCTGCACACGCACCAACGCGTGCACACCGAATACACTTTCCCGTGCACGGACCCGGGATGTTCCGAAGTGTTCTTCTCCATCACGACCAGGAACAATCACTACCGGATACACCACATGGGAGATCACACTCACAAGTGCACGGTTGTCAACTGCGGAAAAGTGTTTCCGAACAACGCGTTACTCCAGCGACACGTTCGCACACATAAGTGACTTGTAAACACTTTTAAATAGAGTCACGTGTTCGTTGTTCATTCTTTGCATTGTTCCAATTCATTCGTGACATTGTTCCATGTTCGTACACCTCCAAATGTTTGTTTCAAGGTAGAACATTGTTATGTCATCCCGAGTGCCATAATTATATATTTATTAATAAAGTGTGAGAGACCGCGACGTGCCGTGGGAAATTTTTGTTCGCGATTGAAGAACGGCTAACAAGTGAAATATTAAACGTAGAAAATAAATTAAACAATGTCGACCATTTTTAGCAACATGTTTTATTACAACAAATAAATCATCATTCCATCACGCGACTTTCCACACTTTACCACCATGCGTCCTCATATGCCACGTCAGATCGCAGTTACGCCTGAACTTTCGGTTACACCCCGCAACGGCACACACAAAGGGCTTTTCCTCAGTGTGCGTAAGCAGATGAATCCTCAGGGTACCGTTGGTGGCGAAAGTCTTGCCGCACCCCGCCACGGTACACTTGTACCTCTGGTCCCCGACGCAATGTTCCCGGTGATGGTACTTCTGGGTGTTTATCGAAAAGAAAACTTGGGAACACCCCGGGAACTTGCAAGGGAACTGAAACATTGAGTGTTCTTGGATGTGACGGTCCAACGCGGACCCGGTTGCGAAGGTCTCTTGGCAACCGGGACGCGTACAACAAAGAGGTTTGAAACCCGCGTGTAGGCACACGTGGTCGTTTAAAACCGCTTTGCGAGAAAATGGTGTCTTGTTCCTCTGACAGTTTTCCCAGTGACACACAAAGTTGGTGGATTCACATCGACTGATGTGTCCTCGTAAGTGTGTCACCAACTTCTGGGTGACCGTAAAGGCTTCGTCGCACGTCTTCGGGGAACCCGAAACAGCGGGTTCAACCCACCGGCAAATCTAGTTTTTGTTTTATAATTAATTTATTAAAATCAACCTGTGTATTTAAATAATTCATACCATTCTCTTGCTGTCTTCTGGGTTGTTTGCCTGATTGACGGGGACCGTTTGAGGATTCAGTACGACCAAGCTTGGTACGACGTAATACGTAGGAAGGCTGAGAACAACCGGTTGCATGGCTCCGTTCCAAGGCAAGTTTGTCTGTACCTACAACAGAATTAATTATAGGGATATACTATTATCTGCTGTTATGAATGGAAATTTAAAATAAAATGATTACCTTCGGCAAAATAGGCCGCTTAGTATTTGAAGTTTCCGGCTTAATCTCTTTCCATAATTTGGTTTTTGAATCATGGATTAATATAGCAAATTTTTCATTGTCATTTGGGATATCAGATGTCTGTAATAAAAAAATATAATTATCAAAATATACATTTTTATTTATTATATATAAAAATAAAATAATGAAGATTAAAATCTTACCTGAGGTTTATCTACATTTTCTTCCATTTTATTATGAATTCCACCTCGAAAATCACCAAATTTTCACCTAAATAAGTCAGAAAACAGATTAGTACTATAGTATTTTCTCATTTGGCCTTTTGAGAAGTTGATAAACAATATTTTTACCTGGAAATATTATTTAGAAAGGACTTGTAATGGGAAAAATTAAAAAAATACTGACAAATTGCGTTATTTTGTAGTTGCAACACCACAATTTAGTAACTCATTTGTTCCCAAAACACAAATCAACAACTGGAGCACAGCTGCAGATTTAATACATATAAATTTGGAGGTTGAAATCACAAAATTTCAAGTTAGGCTTATCGTTAGGCCTAACTCGAGTTTCATTCTAAACCGATTTTCCGGTTATTTCGAACGAAATCCCGGTTTAAATCGTCTTCAAAACTTCTGAAAAGGTGCTAAAATATGCAAATAACTCCCATTTCATCCTTATATCAAACACTCACTTGACTATCATCACGTTTTCATCGCTTTTCTGCCGCCTTCTGTCAAAGTCGCTTTTGAAATAAAAGAAACGAAACTCGCCGAATCGACATGTTAATCGTTCTACGGCTCGCGCTCAGCCAACCAGCGTGCGTGACGTCACTGGTTACGCAAAAACACCATTTCAACCGATTTCAACCTTATTTCTTATTCCTTATGTACATACATCATGGCAAAATAAACAAAATTCGTCTTTAGGTCAATAATAAATTATAAATATGTAGACTGTACGGGATTCTATCAGAAAATTACTATATAGACTGTACGGGATTCAATAATAAAATTACTATAGACTGTATGGGATTCTATAAGAAAATTACTATAGACACCTATATTATTTTGGAACCTTTTACTATAGGTTAACTGTTTTTAAGTTAGCAGTGAATTACAAGTAACCCGAGCTGCAAAGTTTCGTGCGTGCGTTCTCGTTCGAGCATTGTATGAGAGTGACGAGTGCGAGCTAAGAAAATATGCATATTTGAGTTAATTTATTTGATATTATACATTCTTGATATTACATATAATTTATACACATTAAAAAATACATATATTTGTAGCTGATATTACACTGAATTTAATATCACAATCTTTTTTTCCACGGTCGCCTCATCTTTCGAATCATTTACTTCCAATACACCATTTAATGTACTAACTACTTTCCTCTTCCTTTTCATTTTGGCAACACACTCCATAATATGCCTTGTGCCATTACTGATTTTCACAGAACCGTGTTTCTCGAACAACTTCACATCGTTGCCGCACCGCTTGCAGCACAGCGACATCTCGCACGCCGCGTCCGTGTTCCTCCAATGCACCGTAAAATCAGTCCCATACTGTAAAGTCTTCAAAGGTCCTTCTTGCTTCTCACACCAAATCATCAACCTCACTTTCACATCATCAATCTGCTCCAGGGAATTCAAGTCCAAGAGTGTCGGCGTGTCACCGGACCCATAAGCGGTTTCCAAAATTCTTACCGAAGAATCATGTTCAATGTCACGTGAGACAGTCTCAACATTGGAGATTGTCATGTAAGTTTCATTAGAGGTTTTAACCTTCTGACAGGTGGTTATCAGTGTCATTAAACGTTCAAGCGTGCCGGGATTGAAATCGAAACTTTGCGGTTCGTTCACGTAAAAGCCGTACAACTCCATCTGTAATGTTTCATTGAACAATCTGAACGATTTCCTGTAATAATCAACAAGAATCTTTGTGTCTTCAATTGAAGCAACTCCAGGTATGGTGTCAAAACCAGCAATTAATAGATATTTCAGTACAGAAGGTGTTACTTCCAGGGATCTTGCCAAATTAAGAAGTTTTCTTTGAGGATCATCATCCCAATCCTGAAAAACATGAACTTTTATAAGAAAAAGTACCAATTTGTGCCCAAAATAACCAAATATATAGAGCAATAAACGGCCATCTTTTCTCATCTTTAATTTAAATGAACACAAAAGCTGGAATGTGAAAAATAAGCTTCTCATCACCTTATAAACGGAATTTTCGGCCGGATTTTCACAAAAACTACTCCTGGAAGTCGAATTCAGTGATATTATGTCCATAATGTTCGTTTTCAGCCTTCATTTACGAAGATAAAGCCAAGATTCCGAACGAGCAGATGCTACAGACAGGATTCAGAGCAAATCGAATGTTTTTAGTGCTGGATGGTCTCGATAGGTGGCGCCTGTTGAGGAGTATCGACAGTATCGAACGTGTATATTCTAGTGTATCGAACGTGAATTCTTGTATCGAACACGATCGAACATGTATTCTTGTGTATCGAACGTGTATTCTTGTGTATCGAACGTGTATTCTTGTGTATCGAACGTGTATTCTTGCGTATCGAACGTGTATTCTTGTGTATCGAACGTGTATTCTTGCGTATCGAACGTGTATTCTTGCGCATCGAACACGATCGAACATGTATTCTTGTGTATCGAACGTGTATTCTTGTGTATCGAACGATTCTTGTGTATCGAACGTGTATTATGTATCAAATGTGTATTCTAGTATCCCAAAGTGTCTGTGTCGATACTCTCCGGCTCCGCGGTTTCCCGCCAAACCCCACGTTTACAATACAAAGAAATAACGAAATAGAAGGCTTTTATTTGCTCTTCAGTTGCCATGTTTCTTTCTTTTATGTCTTGCCAAATTGGATTTATAAAGAAATTCTTCATCACAGAAATCACACTTATACGAAGCCAATTTACTGTGACTAACAATATGGCGACGGAGGTCTCCTCCCGAAAAAAAGGTCTTCTCACACAAGTGACACATGTGTGGTCTCACATGTTCGTGCACAGATTTCATGTGACGTCGCAGATTCATGGATGAAGCCAATTCCTTGCCGCACGTCTTACAGGGAAACACCTTACCGCATTCCTCTTCGTGAACTTTCAGGTTTTTATAATGTGCAAAGTGTTTTGGACACTTGCAGCAGCAGAACTGTTTAAATCCAATAAATGTTTGTATGAAGATAAACATGCACAACTTTGCACAGACCTCATAGTTTTTAAATAAACAAAATTTCCTCACCCTTTCCTTGTCATTCTTGGAAACCGGTAATTCTTGCAATATAATATTTTGATTTTCGGACTGTTGGTATTGGAAAAAAAAATACAAATTAATTTAAAATATATCCTCATTCAACACAAAGATTTAATGAGATGAATTTCACCTCATTTTCTTCTATAGGCACATTTTCAACTGCAACTGAATCATTTTTGTTTCTATCATCCACCGATTCTTTGCCGTCTTCTTTCTGAAATAGTCAAAGACATAATTAAAAGAACAGAATTTACTATTAATAGTAAAGGGACCTTACCAATCCATCATCCTCATTGGGATGCATTCTTTTGTGTGTTTCCAAATGGCTCTGCAAGTATCTTCTTTCCGCGAACATCTTCCCGCATCCCGGGTGTTCGCACCGGATCTCCTTCTCGCCGGTGTGGATGCAGATGTGGGACAACAGAGTGGACCTACAGTCCACTGGTTTACCCTTTCTTCCACAACCCTCCCAGCAACACAACCTGTTCAATGGTCTGGCCAGTCTCCTGATGTGGTCCTGGCGGACGTGGGCCGTTAGGTGCGCGACGGTACCGAATATTTTGCCGCAGCTCTTCGATGAACCCAATTGGATCCATTTACAAACCTGCAGTGACTTTAAAATTATTAATAAACTACTATTAATAAAGGCATTCTATCTTCCACAATTAAATAAACCTTACTGTGTCGGTTATGAAACTTCCAAACATCGAGCCAATGTGGTCAAAATCTGACTTGTCCGATTCCTTGTAATTAATATAAAATAAACAAAATGTTTCACTATATTTAAATATATAAATGTAACAGTTAAACACAAAATAATCTAGATTTTCCATTAGCTACCTCATCCATATTATCCCACCGTAACCCTTTACAAACAACCGGTGTGATCTGGTCTTCATTCATATTATTTAGCTCATTTTCATTAACCTGTAAGAAAATCACCAAATTCAAAAATTGATACAACTAATTATATAACAAGTTTCTATTTTTTAAATATTTACCATTGTGTCTATTTGCCCAGCATCATCTTGATGTGGCTGATCATGTAATATAGGAAAAAATATTTTAATAATAAATGAAGAATGTAAATAGGATTAAAAATTTTATAACAAACATCAAAGTCTTCTTTTGTTGTTAAACATGTTATAATCTTTTTCAGAAACAAAATCTCCTTTAGGGCTTCATCCAATGGATTTCTCAACTCAGAGTTCATTGCATCAGAATCTCTTAGTAAAATTACTTCACCTAAATCCTTGCCTAAATGTAAAGAAATTATAGAACTATATTATTTACAATTTAGGAAATATCAATTTTAAATTGACATATTATATGGAAAATTTCAAACCATTAATTCCGTTATTTTCCCTGCCGAGATTTTTAAATTTCCTCAACAAGGAATCTCTTTCTTTACGTAATTTAATGCAAGTTCTGCACTTTTTCTGAACTTTCGCTTGCAATCGCAGTTTCAACAACCGGTTTGTGTTCTGTAAAGTTGCGATTTGACGTTTGAATTTCGTCAAATCAGTTTCTTGCGAGGCGCCATTTTTCTTATTCTTTTTCCCGTCGCTTTCTCCATTTTGTACGGGTTTAGAACGATCCATCTGCCCATTCCGGAGCAAAAACAACATCAAAACAACACGAAAAACAACTTTTTATAATCACACCAAACATACCATATCTTGTAATCACTCTCCGGTGAAATTTTGCACGGAAATGCAATTGTTTAGAGAAGAAAAGTATATAGGAAACTCAATTGAAAACCCATGTTAACCATTTCAGCCAACTCTCATTAGGTGATGTCGAATTCGGTCAGCCAATAGGCGACCATGACGTCACGCGTTACATTGCACACGAGTGTCGTCACCAGCTACGTTGACTGTTTATTTTTAAGGTTATTGCTTATATCAAGGAGTTATAAACTGTGACAGGAGCTCCGAGCCCAGCTTGGAATCTGTCCATATGCGCGAATAGAACGATGGAAC
>JAQFZQ010001803.1:0-17106 GCA_034696005.1 Glomeris marginata
TTTCACCATATTTTCCGTGTTTGATTACATGTTTTTAGGGTATGTTCGAAAAAGGGTGGAACTTCTCCTTTAAATTGGTCATCGTGAAAAACATTATTTGATTCGATGGACATGTTTAGTTATCAAACAAGATTAGTTTTCAGTCGAACTGGCTGAATATGATCATTAATATGATTAAGTATTTCATTTTTTGTGAACAAAATCAAAAACGGAAGTGAAAATTCGAATTTTAGTTCAATGACAGTTCGCTAGGTGGCGCGGTATACATTTTATCTGGTCCGCCCAGGAGGCGGTTCCCTACGTAGTTGGTCGATTGCCAGCCAGGTGTCGCTGTCCAGAGATGACGTGTCAGTAAAGAGAGCAACATGGCGCCGTCATATGTTTTCGCCGCTTCGATATTGTGTTTATACTTTCGTTTTTGCGTTTGTTTCGATCAATCCGATCGCATTTCAGACTTGAGGCTTTGCGTAGATCCAGAATGCAAAGGTATTCGTTGTTTTTAAGATGTTTTGGATCGTTATTTTACAGTTGTTAACGGAAAACTGAAATTATTCCCGAACCGGCTTTTGCGAAAAATTCTACGATCTACGTCGCATTAGAAATAAAAATGGATTTTTCTCGCATTTCCAGGTATCATTTCGTACGCAAAGACGCTGCTCAGATACTCGGGAGATCATCCAATGATTTTATCGTTCGATGGAAATAAGGAAGTTAAAGTTTTCAGTAAATCTGCTGGCAAAAAACCGGATTTATGGGGTGGTGAAGTAAGAATGAAATTGCCATATGGTATGAATTATAATTTGACAACTGCCAGATGTTTTATTGTATTAACCGTACATTTCAGATAAATGGACAGAGAGGTTATTTCCCTCGCACGTTTGTACGGGAATACAAAGTGTTTGTGAAGAATCCTGATCAAGTTGTTCCAACTGAAGTACGAATTTAGTTATTCATATTTATTGCTATAATTATATTATAACATTTGTTATAATATACTTCATTTTTATTTCCATCCAGAGAGACTCACTGCCTGCCACAGTTGAAGGACAGAAGACAAATAACACTTATGGTATTAAAACCAGACATATTTTTATTGCTTTAATGTGGCACTTGTTTATTTCAATGTTACGTACGTATAATTAATTTTATATTCAGCTGGAGATGGGCTTTCAACTGCTAATGTTTCAACTGCTGAAAATATTATCACTAATGGAGAACCTCATCCAGAGAAAACATCCAGCAATCAAACAGCAGATAGTGGTATTTATTTATTTATTTATTCATTTATTTATTTATAATGGGCAATGTCATTGGTCAAATTGCTAATATGTACTGATAAAGTGTGATTACTTTTTAACCATTTATAGAAATTGAAGAAAAGAAAAGGGAAGAAAAGAGTCCATTGACGAGACGTTTGCTGTCACTAGATGATCAAGAATCATTGTCTGTTCAAGAAACTTTAGAACAAATGCCATCTCCACCTGTTCCGTTGGCCGATTCACCTATCCAGATTAAAACAGTGAGATTCCAGCAAATTGCAAATTGTTTTTAGCATCACAGTGAAGTGGCATTGTTCATAATCAGGAAAAGTCAGGGAATTTGTAAAAAATTGTGTAATTAGTTTTGGTCAAAACCTGGAGAAATTGATATAAATATATAATATGCAATTTGAATGTCATAGTATTTAAAAAAGAAGTGCTATTTAACTTTACAAGAGTGTTACTAATACAAAATCACTTGCTTTTAATTTACAGGATGGTGTGATTAAAGGCGAAGTCAACGCGGAGGAACCGAAATCGAAGCCATCTGAAGTAAAGTCTTTCGTAGTCGTTGACGGTACCAAAGTGGAAGTTGATACTGACCAAGATGAAACCCCTGACTTGGTGACACTGCAACCAACCAGGACACCGGATAACCCAGTCATCGACTCCGTGTCCCCTAGCAACATCCAAGAGGTTCCCGCTTCGGTCGGTAAACCTTCAAAGATAGTTACCTACATGTCACCAACCGTCATTGCTACTCAACCACCAACAACAACTGCTGCTGAAACCCCAGATGAAACCGTTGTTACATCCAACCATCAAGATGAAATCTCGCCTACAAGCTCATCGTCGGGACACGGCGCGGAGGCGACAGCGGAGGAAACCGGGGAAGTGCAATACGCAGCGGACATGGCGAAACCAGCGGAAGACGCTTCGGAGAAAACATCAGATGCTTGGTTCGAAGACACAGGAAGCACCTCAACGAATGAGGAAATAGTAAAGGAAGAAGATGTGACAAAGAGTTCTTCGGAGGAACACGGCGAAGGTGAAGTTACAAAGGAAGATGACAAAGAGGTTTTGGATGTTGAGGAAAAGGTGGTAGATGATGCTTCTTCGGAAGCAAAGGGGATATTCAGCCATTTCTTCAAACAGGAAACTGATGATAAAGTGAATGTATCGGAGGTTGTTAATGTTGATGGGATTGCGGTGAACGACGCAAAGGACCCTGGAATGGTACCAGTGCAAAAGCCAGTTCCGGAAGATTCAGCGGTCGTTGACGAGAAAGACGATGTTGATGATGACACGGCAGTTGATGATGGTGATGAAGAAGAAGGTGATGATGAAGATGGTATCGGTGATGGTAATGATGTTGATGATGAAGATGATGAAGATCAAAGCGACAATGCAGTGGATGAAACGGACGCGCAGAACTTCACGGTAGCCGCTGTTACGGACACCGAAGAAGTGTCTTCTACGTTGAATGGTAAAGAAACTGATGCAAACAATGAGACTGTTGCAATGAAGGTGGATGCAGATGTTGGTGACAGAAGTGAAGTAGATGGTGATAAGGTTGTAAAACAATGGACAGAGTCATTGTCAGAGTTAAATGAACAGAGAGAACAAGATGTTGGTGGACAAGATAAAGCAGTTCTTGGACAAGGTATAGAGGTTCTTGGACAAGATATAGAAGTTCCTGGCCAAGATGTAGAAGTTCTTGGACAAGATGTAGAAGTTCTTGGACAAGATGTAGAAGTTGAGACCGTCACGCCATACAACATCGAAGACACCGGTGATGATGGCCACTGCGTCGACTGCGAAGCTACCGTTACTGAAATCCCACCGTTTGGATTTGAGGAACCTTTAACCGAAGAAGAAGATGGTGTTGGATCTGAAAGTTGGAAGGAACGTTGGCAGAAGATGGACGTGAAGGAGACGGCGAAGCCTTACGTGGAGGTCATCGGCACGTACACCCAGATGATAGTAGATGTGGTGAGAGAAGAAGGACCTTGTTGTATAATCTGTTGTGGGTTAAAGTTAAGTGTGTTGTAATTTGGTTTTACAGTTGCCAGAACCGTTGTACGTGATGCTGGTGGACCTTCAGGAACGGGCAGTTTCGCCTCGCGTCGTGGTCTTCACGGTCCTCGTCGGCATCTTCACGTTCTTCATCGGGTTCACGTACTTCGCGTTGTACTATAAGGTAGTGTAATTAACTGTAAAGGTGGTTTAAATCCCACTGGTTGGCTTTTATAGTTTTATTTGATTTTAATATGATAGATCAAAGGATCTGGGACTTTCCTGGCGGCAAAGTTGAGCAGTTTGGACCAGAAACTTTTCACGGCGATAACGGAGAGGAACTGCCTTCACGATACCGTCACGACGTCCGAAAGGAAGGTTGGCGATAAAAAAATCCTACAAAATACCAATCCAAATGAATTATCTTACAAGTATATTATAATGTATTTTGTTTATACGTTTCACTGTTTTCCACTCCTAGATTGAAATTTTAGAAGACGAGTTGAGGTCGGCGAACAACAGCGCGGACACTTTCAAAAGACATTGGAAAGTCTCGCAGGTAACTAAGCGATGCCGGAGTTCATCTGGATAAATTTGCAGGATTCATACCACTCAGGGAAACCTGGAAAAGTCAGGGAATTTAGATTTTAGCTAAAAATTCAGGGAAAACTCAGATAATTTGGCAACATTTTTCTGACAAAACTCTGAGCAAAACTCATGGAAAATGGTAATCACAGATTGGTATGAACCATGAATTATAACATTTAGATGCTGTGTTTTGTTTGTACTTTGTGGGGTATCACTTGCATGTTTGGTGGTGTGAGGAGCACTTTTGATTACGCTAACCGTATTCTTCCGAAACTCCGCGTCCGTCCGTACGGTTCTTGACTTTCTCACTCTGCTCTGGTGTTACGTTCCTTCAAGACTGGTATTGTAGGAAGATCGGTTTGAAAAGGTGTAATGGGGTCTGCATGTTGGTGTTTGTTTGCTTTTTTCGTTTTCCCTTCGGCCAGAACGAATGCGAAGAGTTGAGGGTGAACGCGGTCAACCTGGAAGAACAGCTCGAAACGGCCGTTCAGACAGGACTAGAAGTGAACCGCATGTTATATGAATTTTTAACTTCGCAGAGCGACAATCTCAAGCTTCAGAGGGCTCTGGAGAACATGGAGAAGGAGCTCCATCAGCAGAAGACGGCCGTGTCGGAGATGAACGCGGACGCCGTGGACACCGTTCACGCGGTACGTTGGTCACCGTGGTTTAAAACTAACACTGCAGGTTAATACTAATTACATTTAAGTATTTACTCAAAATGCAAGGAAAAGCAACTGTAATATAATTATATTTATTAACTTTTTCTGTTGAGTTGGTGTGATTTTCATAAACGTATATTTTTTAGTAAATTGGTTATTTGTTGATTTGACAGAACTTGCGATTGAAACAAGAATTGGAGGACGCTCAGGTGGAAGTTACCTTATTGCAAGAGCAGAACACAAACGTAATGTATATTTACACGCTGAACACCCGACATAAGAAGCGACATGCAAAATGTTATATGTATTAACGCAGTTGCTGGCAGATGCGATGTCTGCTGAAACCATGAGGGAAAGTCTTGAACTTCAACTGTCCAATCAGAACGAGGAACTGGAGCAACTGAGAAGCAGCAACGAACAGCTCCTTAAGGAAGTCGAGGACTGGAACGTGACCGTCAAGGCACTCGAACACCAGGTTGCGACGATCACTCAAGAGAACCTCGAACTGAAAGGTGCCCTTGCTTTGAAGAAGACAGAACTTCAGGTACATTGTGGTGGTGAAAACAGTAAAGTCGTTTCATCATTGTGGAATAATAGATTTTTAATATCTGTAATTTTTGTCTTAACGCAGTCACTGGAAGAGTTGGTTTCTCAGATGAAGCCGAATGAAGAAGAAGAAGACAGTGGTATAATAACTTAAAATATCATCTAGGCAGCAAAGTACCAGATGCAGATTGGTATTTTTTGGTTTATTAACAGGAGATATGTTAGCGAAGGTTTTGGACGTGGCGCGTCTGAAAGGGGAACTTAAGTCGGTGGCCGCGGAGAGGGACACATTGCAGTCCAAACTGAAATATGAAGCCGCTGTGAAGGAACAGTTAGAAGGTTATTAGAAGGTTCATCAAGCTCTGTTTTAATTAAGAAATATGTAATGGAGACGATCCCGGTAACTATTTCGCAGAGCAATTGTTCGCGGGAGCTTCGGACGTGGAAAGGATGCGTAAGGAGTTGATGGTGGCGTTGAATGCCAAAGATGATGCGGAGAAAAGGCTTCAGGTTCTGTCCAGTTACTTCAAGGAAAAGGAGATGGAACTGCAGAAGGAACTGGGACTTCAGCAAGCGAAGAGGCAGCAGACGCAAGAGACGGCCGTCACGAGCAATCAGAAGGCCGCGTTGTACGAACAGGAAGTTTTCCTTTACAAGTATGTACTATACTAAGAGTTACTATACTAAGGTGCAACTCAAGGTAATACCTATTGGCTAGATGAATAAAAGCCGAATCACATTGGCGGATGAACACATTACATCTACATACGCTTATCTGTAGGTAGAAGCGCCACAACATCATCCACTCTAGTAACGTTCAGTTACTGAACTCATACCTTCAATTACAAGATAATTATGATCATTTCAAATCACAATTGTCTTTGTATCACTACTGTTCATATCATTTCGCATGTGGACAAATAGCTGGAAGGTCCTTCATAGTAGCAAAATGCAAAACAGTTGGGAACTATTTTCTGTAGCTCATTTTACGACACGTGATTAGGTTTGCATTGGTATTACTTTGAGTTGCAACTTACTATAGATGTATAGACCAAATTCTGACTCTTCTGGGTAGTATTAATGCAGTATATTATAAAGTGGTTTTATGATCGATTGGACACCGTGAAGGTCTCAGATAGACAGTCTGAAGAAGGAGATCGAAGACCAAGAGAGGAGTTTCAAGATGCAGGTGGCGGAGCACGAGAAGAAAGCCCATAACAATTGGGTGAGTTGGGAATTGTGTAGTTATGTAATAAAAGTATTAAAGGTACAATGAATTAATATACGAAGGTTTGTTCTTAAAGCTGGCCGCAAGGAACGCGGAAAGACGGCTGGAAGAAATGAAGAGGGAATCTTCGATGCTCAGAAACAAGTAAGTTGGATTTGTAAAGGATTTAATTAAAGGTGATGTTTGAAGAAAAGTTTTAAAGTTGCGTTATTGAAATCAGACTGACATCTATGGATCAAGATAAGGACTCGCAAACAAGATCCAACCCGGACGGCACCACGTTGCAAACAAACTCAAGCCGTAAGTTTCAGTTGATAACCGGTCTAAATACAATATTACAGGGTGTCTATTGTCATGGAATACCTGGAAAAGTTATGGAATTTAATATTTTTCAATGTGGTAGACATGACAATGTTTGCGTGAAATTGCCTATAAGCCTATAAACACATGGTTTTGCATTTAGGATTTTACGGTGTGAATGGCGAATCGATCACTTCACCTTCCCCCAACCCCGGGTCGTTGCCACCAGTTCCCGGTGACCTTCCACCACCGCCACCGCCATCCAGCGGCCCATCATCGCTGTACCACGAACCGATAGACTTCCCAAGGCTCCCTCACCATCCGTTCCTTCCTCAGGCCAGACCTCTACCTCCACCTCACTTCCTCAACCACATTCCTCCTCCTCCCATGCACCCCTTCGCGGACAGGGGCCCCGGAGGCCCAATGATGCCAATGTTCCCGGGTCCTCCGCCTCACCCGTACGACCGGGGGATGCCTTCGCCACCACCCGAGTACCGCTTCGGTCCACCGCCTCCACCTCCTCCGCTGTACCCCATTCCTCGCAGAAGGTCACCACCGCAGTCCTTCGAGTCGGTGCGCAGGTCACCTTCACCTTTCGACGGCAGGGTCCCGGGACCGGGTTCGAGAACTCCGGGGCCCGAAAGACCAGACACGATGCCGTTGCCTTCCAGACAGTGGCTTCCCAATATAGATGCTAGAAGAGACCCGGTAGTGCCTTCAAGTAGACAAGGTACTTCCTCCTCCTCCTTGGTGTCTGTAGATGGCCTTGTTTGAAAGCATCCTTCGCTTGCTATACACGCTTGGCTTGCACTTTGCTTTTCTCAACTTCCATGTTGTTTATACTGTAAGGTTGCCATCTGCGTGTCTTGTTTCACAGGGTTCATACCAATCAGGGAAACCTGGAAAACCCAGGGTAATTGATATAACAGGGTGTCTACTAATACTGGAAATCCTGGAATTTGTTTGTTGCCCTTGAAATCCTGGAATTTTGAAATGAAAGTTTAGTAGACACCCTGAAGTAATAAAACTAGTTTAACCTGCATATGATATGCACTAGGAATTTTGCATTAACAGTCTGGAAAACCTGGAAAACTCGGGGAAAATGGTAATCACAGATTGGTATGAACCGTGTTTTATGTGCATCTTTACGCTTACATTGCTTTTGAATGTGCATGGTGTTGCGGTGTATGTGTGTATCAGGGAATTCAAGTTTCAATGAGCTGCATGAGTTCTGGAGGGAGTTTGAATCCGGAAGTAAGGGCAACCGTCGCTTGAACGAAACAGCGTAAAACGGGAAGTGACCGATGATGTCCCGACGTGAGATTGTCCGTAAGAAACCGCTGCTTTACGCTTAATTGATGCAAAACAAAGCATGCTTTTATATTTTTATTTATCCTTTCTTGAAAGATATGCATGATATACTTTGCTTTTTAAACGCATTTCCTGTTTTCAGATAGATTATAAAACAAATTTGATTGTGTCGTTGGAACTTTGATTCCAACACGGTGTCTACTGGTCATTGAAGTCCTAGATAAGTCATTGTACTTTTATTGTTTGCTTTATATTACAGGGTTCATACCACTCAGGGAAACCTAAGAAAGTCAGGGAACTTAGAATTTAACTGCGAATTTGGACCGTTATAGACACCGTGTTAAAACAACGTGACACAATCATAAACTGGTCCGATTCAATATTAACAATTATGTATTTGTTTCAGATTTGATTCATGATCCACGGACGTCATCGCCATTAACTTCAGAAGTAAACAAGCCGACTCACGGAAGAAATTCAGCCGTATGATTTCTCGCATCTCATTTTTAAAGAACCCGGAAGAAAGGTTCTGTTTTATAACTTTTTGTGTGTCGGCTGCAAAAAGGGGGCTCTTGACTTGACCATTCCTCTGGTCCTGAATTGTACATAAAATCCACCAAAGCCGCATTCTCGTAGGTATTCGCGGTCCATATAAAAATCGATAGCCTAAAATTTGGAGGAACTTTCAGTGAAAGTTCTTGCCAAAGGCACTGTATGGAAAATTATTATTATTACATGTCAATGGACATGATAACGTATTGGAGGAAAACGAAGGTGAAATAAATTTCCCAGATGTTAACGCGGCGTGATTCTCGCGTTAAGTTGGCAACCGTTGAATTCTTTGTTGAAGTTTCTGAAATGGAGTAACAATGTGATCAAAAACATTTTACAGGGTTCATACCACTCAGGGAAACCTGGAAAACTCAGTGAATTTAGGTTTTAGCTAAAAAATTCAGGGAATACTCAAGGAATTTGTCAAAATTTTGCCAAAACCTGGAAATTTTAAGGAAAATGGTAATCACAGATTGGTATGAACCATGGATGAACATCAAGTGTTTCACAGCAGAGAAAGTTTTATACAGCTTTTACAGATTACTATACCATCAAGAGGTTTCTGGCTGATGAAGTCTTCTTGGTTTTCCACCGGATTCCACTTCGGTCTACCGCAGAAGGTCAGCGGACCGGGACATAAGATGGTCACCGTTTCCTTCGAGGTGTCGGGTTTGAAAGTGATGTTGTCATCAGAGGGACACAGGTGCCAATGTCCCTCCACCTCAACAAACAAATTGGACTGATGGCATCTGTGAAAGAGACACGCCGCACCGACTGTTCCGTTCTCGTAGCGAGTCGCGAAACACCGGCTGGATTCACCGGACTTTTCCCAAGTATTCACACCAATCGCATCTGCATCGGAGCACCTTACAGACTGGAAGTTACAGTTACACCAAGGGTTTAACAACCTAATAATTTGGGTTATCCCAATTCAAGATAGTAATGGAAATACAGGATTTACATTCGCGGTCGCGCAACTGCTTTCGCATTTCACTTTCCCACGGTGTAGAAAGTCACAAGTTGGTGGTTTGTCACTGAAATGGTAAGTATAATACTTATTTAGTTGGTTTTGTATTTGAACAGTTGTAATATTTAAATTGTTTTTGTAGCCGTAACAACCTGCATTGTGATTTTTCAGTGTCTTCGCAAGGTTTGTCTACAAATTTACATCCAGTTCCTGTAATTATTACAATCCTATTGTAATTATAAGATTACATGGGATGGAACTTTTCATTTTATTAAAGGACTTTACCTTTTCCGTACGGGTACTTGTCCGCGGAGGAATAGTTGACTTTATACCATCCCGAATCTTCTAATGTGGCCAAGGTAAATTCATCTATTGTGATGTATTCAAGCTGAAATATAGTTATATATCACTGTATTTTATTGATTTCTGTTGGTCTTTTCAATCCAGAATCACCTGGGCTAAATTTGGGGCCATTATGCTGGCGTAAAAAGGACCTTCCGGATGCCAATGGGAACTCGCCAATTCTCCATTCCTTGGCTGTTTATTCGGTACTTTTTGCAGAAAGGCACCAATGTCAGTATCATTGCAATTGAAATGAGCCATCATCTTTTGGACCAAAGTAGGCAGAACTAGTTTGGTCCCGGCATCGGTAACGCTGAAAATCTTGTTACGTACACACTTCCCAACATTCCCTGCAAATTCAGTTATTGTGTCCTATCTTTAAGGATGTGGAACGTTTAGTACTAAACTTAATTGTGTTCTTTAGTGCCAAGGAACTCTTACCTTCAGATGAACATGTACTGTATTTTGGGAAAAGTTTGGCCGAGAAACCAACGATGTGGAGGAACTCGTGGATCATCACCTGCCCATGTATGTAATGTACACTTGTAACTTTACAATACGTAAAGTTAAACTGTATTGTAGTAATTGTAATGTGTCTCTTTACATATACAGCTTTAGTAAAGTTGAAGTTTTTGTCTTGGAGATGGTACGGACAGAAGTTTGCGGATCCGGCAAGCGGACGGTTGCGTTGGTCCAGTTGACAGTGGGTCGCGTAAGCAACCAGATCCTACAGTTAATGGTAATTATCACTTAATTTACCCCTTATAGAAATCCTCAGGGTTCATACCACTCAGGGAATTTAGATTTCAGCTAAAAATTCAGGGAAAACTGACCAAATTTGAGCAATTGTTATATAACAATTGCTCAAATAATACCCCAAAACTATAAATTAGATCCTAACTATTACCACAATATTGCAGCAATGTACATGTAACCAAGCAATGTAACTAAGCAATATATTGCTGCACCTTGGATTGACATTTGTCCGTTGATGTGCCGCGAATGTACACCACGAGATCGCAGTCTGGAATACCCTGACCATCTTGAATGGAAGTTGGCAGAGGTTCAGTTCTTGTGGTATCAAACAGTTCAATTCCTTGCAAGTGGTCATTGGGAATCTAATTTATAATATTCCAAATTATTTTATTTTTTAATGAACTGAATATGTTTCAAAAATATATTCTATCAAGAGTGATTTTATATAATTGTACCCTGAAATGTTCCTCAAGACAGAATTCTCCTTTGTAACTAGGTTTGATTCTTGAACATCTAATAAGACATTCAAATCCCTATAATTATTAACATTTTCATAGAAATTTAATTTCTTTAAAAAATTTACGATAAATTAATAATAAATGTATACCTTCCTGCATTTATGCCAAATGCCCAGTAAGTTAAACAAGCATCTGTTCTTGTTAATAGTAACTTTCCTTGAATTGGGATGACTATATAAACAATTTGAAAAATATTTAAAGAGAAATATTTTACCCTGCAACTTTATTGCGCGCCATCAAGTCTCGTGCAATGTTTTTCCTTGAAGTTACATTGCAATATTGCGCGAAACTTTTTGACATCGCAAGAAAGTTGCACGAGAAATTTCAAGCAGATAAAAACTGCTACTATAGACCAGATAAAATGCTGGAGATTTTTCCAACTGCTGCATCCACGACTTTAGATAGCCTAATTTGTTGCTCTGTACTCAATTCTGTATTGTCAAGATGAATAGTTTTTATACGGATGGGTTTGAATAGTTCAACCTTTTCCCGCCGAAATTTTTTTCGCGCCGATTTCGCCAGGTAATCGACGAAAGTGATTGGTGCATTTTTTGCGGCAACACTGTCGGAAAAACAATCGGCGATTCCCAGTGGGAAATCCCGTTGAGGAAAAAGTACTGCAATCAAAAGTACGAGCACAGAAAGCTGCATCGGAAATTGATTTCCTATTTTTAGCATAGAATTTTTTGCTTGTGACGTCACAGTTCGTTTTGCGGTGCCGGTATTCGTACCGGTACGTATTGATTAGTACCGGCACGAGTACCGGTATCGTTTCAAACGTTAATCGGACGAAAATGTGCGCAAGTTCGAGCTCGATGTTTTTCACTTGCGGACGAGGTTTAGAGAAGTTTGTTGGCGAAGAACTGTGCCAGAGGTATCATGTGAACTTGGAGAATAGTGTTAATATAATGGATGGCAAAGTTTTTATCAAAATGAAGGATGAATTTCCTTCGAGCGAAGATGGCCAAATTTTACTCGATCTCAAATCACCAGAAAGAGCTTTCGTCAACGTTTACAACGGGTCTCCTCTGAAGATTAAGCACAGAAAAGGTATTATTTATTACATGTTAGCATTATATTCCATTCATTCATTTTAATATTGTCCTGTTCGACAAATTACAAGATGAGGTTAATTGCCTTTGTCGTAGTTCCAAAACGAAACGTTTGGCGGCGCTCTGATCAATATTGAACCTGTATTTTTCTTTTTCAGAATTTTGGAAGATGAAGGACATGCTGCATATGACAACAGTGAAAAGGTGGCAATTGAGTTATTCTGTGTGGGAAACACTAACAAGTCCAGTAATAACTGAAGCCAGCAGTTCCTTGCAAAAGAGACCACGGTTGGAGGTCGCAGATGAACAAGTTACTTTCAGGGTGTCTTGCAAGTATTCAGGGGCTGTAGCAAAGTATTTTAAACATCGGGTATGGATAAAATGACAACCAGTGATTGATTACATTCAGAAATGAAACAATTATCGTTATTAATTTTATTAGGATGTATCCAGGTGTGTTTGCAGTTGGATAAGAACCAATCTCTCGTGGCAATCTGATTTGAAAAACCCAAAAGTCGAGGTGTTTGTCCATTTCAACAATGATTATTCCATCATCGGCTTAGCTGTCACAAGGTTTCCATCTGTTATTTATTAAATTACATTGGGAATTGTGATAGAGAGGAGTAATATTTGGTAACATTTACGCAGGGAACCTCTTTCGAAGAGAAGTTACTTGGAGTGTATCGCGTTGAGACCGACTATTTGCTGGGCTATGGCATCCTGGGCTGATGTTAAGGTAGTGTATTTCTACTTATCATTGTTAGGTTTCAAGAGTTTAAAACGTTTGGGGGTTTAATATTTCAGCCATTTGATGTGGTTTTAGACCCGATGTGCGGCGCGGCAACTTTGCTAACGGAAACGGTCGTCTCGTTCAAAGTGAGTCACGGTGGAAAATAAACCAGTTGTACATTGTATATTATTACATATATATGTAACAAAATGGTATTTTTCAGGTTGAAATTGCCATTGGTTTCGATATAAGCGGTGAAATGATGTCTTCGGCTGTCGCGAATGCCGTGCGGTCCAACGCGGGATCTAAATTGCATTTTGCAATTGGTGATGCCAGAAGTACGTTTTCAATTATATAAGTATATAAAGAAAACAGAATTCAAGTCCTTAATTGCTGATATATTTATATTGCTGTTTATTAACCAGTGCTGCCAATTTTAAGTGAAATGGTGGACACCGTGTTGTGCGACTTGCCGTTCGGTCTGAAGTACGGCACCGTGGAAGAGACAAAACAGCTGATTCCTCGAGTTCTAAGAGAAATGGACAGGCATGTGCTGCTGTTGTAATTCATCTTAAAGGTTTCCAAATGTATTTTATTCTCTAATTTGTTTACTTTTATTTAAATGTTAATTTAGGGTTTTGAAACGCGGCGGTCGCGTCGTGTTGCTGATCAGCGAAGAATTAGTAACCTTCTTACTGAACAGTGCATCGGACCTTGAAGACCATCTAGCAACTGGTGGAAACGAAGATGTGACAGGTGTGTATTTTATGGTCACGTGAAATATTAATTTGTAATGCCGTACGTGTCAAAATTTAAAGTTTCATTTGCGGCGTAAGTGTAAATTTCACTTTTCTTATCATACTTAACACATTAAACTTTGTAATTCGTTGCAAGGTATTACATTTTTTGGGGTCAAAGCAGGATATCTACTCTCATATTGAATTCCTGAATTTTTTAGAAAAGTCAGGGAGTTTTTGAAATCCATAAATTCATGGAGAAATATGAAAGTTTGCTGTAATATCTGAAAGTTCTCAATGTCAAACTTCATCTAGGTGTTAAATTGTGCTACATACTAAGTTTTTAGAAGCATTAATGTCTTGAAATTCATTGTAAAGTGGTCATGGAAATCCTGGAAGGTCATGGAACTTCATATTTTCAATGCGGTAGACACCGTGATAAAACCTAGTTTTGTGTTTTATTTTCTGTTTATAATTTTATTATTATTTACATTGTATATATTACCCCCTTTCCAAAGCCCAAAATGAGTATGGAATAAAACAAAACACTGTGATAAAAGCCACATATGCTCATTTTGAAGTTGACATTGATTTTGCGAACAACCCTAACACGTGTCACTGCAAATGGGAAATTTTCTTGTATATTTTAAAAGAAACTGCTGAATGAGCTGTCAGTTCAGTTAACAATGAGTTTATTAAATATGCTGATTGTATTATATATACAAACATATACGTATTTTACAGATGGTGGGAAATTGCGCCGCAAAAGCTGGGACTCCGTTGGAAAACGTTACGTGAAATTAGGAGAACTATCTGCTTTCATTTGCAAGTTCATCAAACCACCATGAAAGGTAGGACATGCATTATATTACATTGTTCTCAAGTATTCTGTGGAAATTTCTCAATTATTGTGGAGGATAAGTGCACGTATCGCATTGACGCGTACACATACGTAACTGTATACACAGTATAGTTGTACGCTGAAAATACACATAGGTACATTATAATATAAATCAACAGTATTCCCAATCTTTGTGGTCTTTCGGCCGGCATTCAACTGGACATTTAGAATGAATTGAAACAATCCCCTTCCATTGATAACTATGTCCAACCCACGAGTCCCTATCCCGCAGTTTAATTGGGTACGGTCTAGCATTGGGATACAATTTACAAGTGAAACTGTCATGGATGACTGAATCGTTCACAGCAACGGGCCAAATGATTTCCCTTAATAAATCCTGATCAAAGCTATGAGTTGTTGCGTTCGTTCCGTTGAAGATGAAGTCGTATCGGAGTTGCTCCGTAAGGTTCAAGTCACTGTTCCTTCCACCCCACATGCCTGTATATACGTTAGTATATAAAAATATGTACACTATAGGTATATTAGTTAGTTAGTATAGTTAGTACTATAAACAATCAAGTTAAATATAAAGAATGGAATACCATGATCTCTGTATGCTGGTTATACAGGGCGACTCACCTAATACTGACCTGCTCAATAGTTTGTGATGGCCCTATCTGCCACAGTATGAAAGGTAGAAATGCAATGTCCTTGAAATGTTAAAGGCACCACCAGGACACTCCAAGGTCAAGCACTATTCCTGCACATAACCGTAATTCACCTGAACTGCACACAATTTGAGCTATTGAGCAGGTCAGTGTTAGGTGATTCACCCTGTATCTATACTTCATTCCCTCGCATCCTGGCAAAAAAAAAGGCGTGGCTTTGAAAACGGAGGCGTTTACCTTTTTCAGTCGCTTTATATGCTAGCTGTAGATAGAGTAGGTGGAGTATAGTACTAGGTTTGGAGTGAAACCAGTGTATTTTATAGTGTGGGAGGAGTGAAATCTCTTGTCACACTCACCGGCTAATACTTCTGTCCCATGGTAAGGATGGTCTCTCATGATGTGAAACGTTTTATTGGATTGTAACCATTCGTTGACCGCGGCAACCTCCCGCTCCGTTATAGGGGAATCTATATCGCGTGACATGAATTGGTCCACTAAAGGATCACCTGAAAAGAAACATGGATCTTATTTAGCACCTGTAGATTTGTATATGGAACCTCGTCAACAATGCTAGATGGTAGACGAAACTGAAGTTAGGTATCATGTCCAAAGTACTTTAAACGCGTGACCAAGAGCACAAAGAATGATTGACTATACTGACCTAATACAAAGAATCTCCATATCGTGCCGAAGATGTTTGATTGGTCACCAAGTGGTAAAGGAAGATCTGTCACGTCACACAGATCAAGATGGTGGTACTTGCACCAGATCTCGCAAACCTTGTCCGCTTCGTGCTTCACTGACATGTTAAAGTTATGGTACAGCCTCATTGTCCATCCGGGATATGATTGGGCCACTGCCTTCGCTGTCAATTCGATCCCCTGGAAATACAAGCTGGAGGTGTTGCCAAAGAAGGTGTAAGAGACAATGTTCTGATGAGGTCCCCGTGACGTGGCGTAATCGCTGCACGTCGAAGGCTTCGATACGACAGGAAGCATTTTGGGCCTTCGGCTGCAATCACATGGTTGCAAGCTCTGCATGGACATGTAGTTAATGGATTTAGACAAGTACTTCATATTGAACCGCATTTTGTCATGCGATTGCATTAAGATGATGAAGACACTGAAGCAGATGAAGAAGGCGAAAGATGCGGTGCGGCAAAATCCCCAACGTAGAAACAACCGCCCTGCATTTGTCATACTTTCCAGATTCCTTTCCTAACTAACATGGATTAATGAGTTGCAATTGGGTCCATTAGGTTTATTAGTGGTGCAAGAGGTTAATTACAGGTTGTGCTTACGGTTTAGAAGATCCTTGCTGGAACTTCACGTTGGGACTTCGGTTGGCAGGTGATGAAAGCGGTTCGGACTTGTAGCATGCTTATATAGCTTAAATAGCCCGCTTATTTCATACTGTTAAGTAGCTTTACACGTGTGAATGGTTAAAACCACTTGAGCAAGTACTATGCAGGATCATGTTTAAACAAGATCCCATGTGACAAAATGCGCAGAATTGCTGAATTTATTGAAAAAGTGTATTATGTTTTAAGTGTGTATTATCATAATACTTTTGGCTGAACTGACTTTATTTGCTCTTTATTTGCAATTGGTGCCTGTATAAGTATGTGACGCGGAAAACCTTGGTTCAGTGTTGCTTACTTGTCTGGTATGCAATATCTGGTCACAATGGGAATGTATTCAATGGTGCAGGTAAACTTTACAGCACGTAGTTTGTAAATAACTGTAGACAGAACATACTAGTGTCCAGGAAGAGGTAGTGGAAGGAAAGTTATGGAGTATAACGTGGTGGAGGGCGTATCGAAAAAAGTTATCACCATTTAGAAGATATTCGACTTGTAGTGGAGTCATTCAAAGTGAAACTTGTTTGCGCTTAGCTGTCATTGTTTAGGCGCAAAAAAAAGGTGATGGGGGTACCCCACACTTTATAAAACCGGCACAGTTTTATTGGAAATGTCCTCAGGATTCCGAATCACTACCCATAATCGATCCAGCTGTCACGGGAAAGGATTTACC
>JAQFZQ010001804.1:0-17106 GCA_034696005.1 Glomeris marginata
GTCGATTCCAAATTTAATTGGCGAGATATTGCCATAAGGAGAAATAATTGCAAGAAGGAAATTATTCATGGTTATCACAATATTTGTGTTTCCTAATAATCAACTTTTTTGTATAACTGTAATTTAGAAACGGTTTGAAAACAAAGTGACCTTAAGGATATGCATGTTAGACGTTTTGTTAATCAACATCTGGCATTACAAAATTTTAGTAGTACTTTAAAAATTAAAAATAAGGATCGGCTATTACTTTCCGGATAGACCTCTTAGAACAGGATTACCTTGCAAAAATGATGGAACTTAAGGCCTCACAATTACTGGTTTCCGAAGTCCTTGTGAGGCCCTGGGAAATTTAAATAGACCTACCTGTATTTTTATGTTGGACTCGTGCATCTGGGGCATGAATTCTTGATGTGCCACAAACAGTAAATTAGTGTAATCTTATTCCAAGTGAAGTTCTTCCTAGTGCAGTTTAAATAAGTTTAACCAGTCACTATATATTAGGTTAGTATAGTTGATAAGTATCTCTAACTTGATCGCTCGAATTATGTGATATAGTACTCGGAATGCTGGTTGCTGGGGATTAAATATTTTTTAGCAAATGGTTTTGCTTTTATACTGGTTATGTGTATACAGCGTGTCCCAAAAATACACCGAATAACTTATGGTGTGTATAAATGGAACCAAAACAAGCATTTTTCCCAATTAACTAATGGGCGGAATTGAGCCGTTTCAGGGTTATTCAATTATCAATTACTTTAATTAATTAGACTTGCAATGTTGAATGATTTATGTACATAATTTACTTTTAAAGGAGCTTATTTCTGTCCATGGGTTTACTGGGGGAAAAATTCTTGTTTTGTTGCCATTTATACACACTAGAAGTGATTCGGTAAATTTTTGGGACACACAGTATAACGGTGCTAGGACATTTCGCTAAATTTATAGCCAAATACCATTTTGCCAAGCAACACATCAGCAAATGTATTTTTCGGCAATAACAATTTGGACATGATACAATTATGACATTAGTCTTTTTGCCTAAAAGCATTTTCATCAAACGACAAATTGGCAAATGGACATTTTGGCATATGACAATTCCCAAAAAAACAAATTCGTCAAAGGACACTTCGGCAATTTAATTGTCGGGAAAATTCATTTGGCTAATTGAATAACCTAAAAAATATATATAAATGGAAGGGTCAATTAAAAAGTTGTAGAGGACCAGAGAAATTAAATTTTTTGTATATGGATTTGTGAATTTTAACTATAACTGTCCCTTTCCATTGTTCTACCATTGAATATAGCCTCCATCTTGGCAATGGGAGGTGCTTACTGAAAAAGATCTACTAACGTTTCAATTCAAAAGACATACTAGGCTCTGATTGGCCGAGAGCTTCACATTTTTTCTTCACTTCTCAAATAAAAATCAATATCTTATTTTGGTATAAATTCATCCCAACTACTGACCAGCACTTTCACAATTTTTGAGTGGACAGTGTATGAGGAACTACCCCAAGTAAAATGCAAGCCACCTACATTTCGTTGGCATTAGAAGTTTTCTTTATTAAGGTGTTAATAGGAGATTGTCTACATGTAAAATCGAGTCCAGGTAATTACAATATACAATAAATACTATAAGTATAAACGAAATCCATTTGCAATTGCTCTGGTTAATAATAATATTATAATATTCTATTCGTGATCCATTAGCCGCAAGTGTTCATTTTACTTCACGTGATACAACCAACATTTATAATAACAGTAATACTTTTTCAATGTTAACATTCTAGTTAGTGCATTGCCATGCTTGATATGTATAGACAATAAATTTTGTCAGTTTTTGGAAAATTTCTGGGAAATGATACATCAGAAATTGATGTTTTAACCGCGGACTGCTGCGCGGCTGACTTTGCGCTGTCCATGTTAAAGTCCTTGAATATGCCAGTTCCACCCGCTAATATAAGATCAGGATGCCCTGATAATACTAAAATAACACTTTCAAATCAAGGAGATTTAATGTTGGTAAGAAAACCAAGGAAATTACAGATTATTGCTGCAGTGTTGGAATTACTCCAATATTGGATGTGGCGTAATGCCACATGGATCATTGATGAAAATACAGGTAATTTTGTGATTAATTAATGCTGTTATTGAAATAGATATGAATAGCATTTTATGTTTTAGACATAGATAAAGGAACAATAATAGGGACCTTGAGAGAAGAAAATTGGAATGGAAATGTTATGGAAATTAATGATGACATCGCGAGAAACTTTTTAACCGAAATTTTGAACAATAAAACAGGGATGTTTGTTGTGATAGTAGAAGAAGAAAACCTTATATCTATACTAAATCAGGTTAGTTAAATGAATATTGTAATTGTTTGCATGTGTTGTTATTAATTTAAATGTTATTATTGCAGCTTTCACTAATACAAGATCAATGGATAAAGCGGCCATCTTGGATTATTGTATCCACAGATTGGCCGAGTGAAATATACCCAAGAAAGCTCACTTCGCTATCTACACAGTTTACTCTGATTGTTCCACCTGTAATTAAGTCATTAATCATTTATTTTTGTGTACAAATTTCTATTTATGTATTAATTTTAATACAGAAACAAGAACAAATGATGATTTATTTGGGAAATGGCACTTTTCCTTATAATCATAAAAACTCTTCAGTTCCCACACCAGATGATGACACATTTCATTATTATGATGTCATATTTAGTGGAAGAACCAAGAGACTTGAATACATAAAATTTGCATTCTGGGATCATGAGAAAGGTTTACAAATTTTGGAGAAATTTGCTCCAGAAGATGAAGAAAACAAACTTTTGCACAGGGCTGTAACTGCCATTTCATTTTTGGTCAGTACTTGTGTACATATCTTATAATATTGCATTAAATATAATTAACAACCAGTGTGAAGTGTTTCTGTGTAAATTTTACTAGGATGAACCGTATGTATCTAGTGCACATCCACCAAAGCTTTTGCAAAAGAAAGATGCTAAAATGATTACAGGGTATTTCCCATGTGTGATCAGAGATGCAATGGAGCACCTGCTGGCTGCGTATTAAACACTGATATTATAGATGGTGTCAGAAAATGATGGATACACTTTGCTTTATATTTGTGTATTGCCATTATTTATTGTTAGTGCATATAGCACTTTCTGATTTTGACTTTGACTTATCCTAAGCATTAAAGGTGAACTGACAAGGTTTTGCAGCATACCCTGAAAAGACTAGCATTTGATTGCCACCAATTTAGGAACATTGTCTGAAAATTTGAGGCCATTTGAAGAATTATTGCCACAGATATGAATTATTTAGTTTCATATCTGGGTAGTATACTTATGTTGTAGTATATTGTGATATATTTACAATGGAGCGCCATTTATAAGCTCTTCCATTGGCTAAAACTGCAGAGGTGCTTGTCCTCATTGGCAGAAAATTCAAATTTTGCCAAAACAGGACACTGTGACACCAGCATAGTGACACCGTCCTTCCATGACGCCAGCGTCACACTCTTTAACTACTCATAACTTTCTTTTAAAAGTTTTTAAAAAAGTTTTGTTTGCGCCAATCGTTTTATTGGCATCAATTCTATAGAATTACACACTTTCCAGGGTATGTTACAAAACCTTGTCAGTTCACCTTTAAGATAAAAATTTTTTAAGAGTTGAACATTACATTGTGTACTCATCATTTCCGGACACCAGTTATATCATTAAATGCACTTCATCTTTATTTCATACTTACCGTAAAATATCAAATTTCATAGGTTTATCTCACTTACGGCCCCAGAGACAGAATTTGGTTTACATGTTAATGGCTCTTGGAAAGGAGTTGTTGGGTCTTTACATGAAAGAGTATATAACCACTGTTGTTTATAAATATTTATAATTTATATTCAAGGTTTAAATGTGAACATGTTTTCGAAGAAATACGATTTTACGTTGGTGAAGCTCGGAATGACTTCGGATCGACTGGGTGTGGTTCGATTCCTACCACCCCTTGTGAGGGGAGAAGCAAAATTGCTATTGAGAAGACCTAGCGAGTTTATAATCTACTCCTATTATTTGAGACCATTACACCTCAACGTATGGTTAGTTCTGTTATGTACCGTTATCGCCATGGTAGCGGTTCTCGGGTTTGGCAAAAGCATCCAAGAATCCAATAGCCTTCAAGTTAGCTTTTGCAGAAGATTCATTCTTGGTATATAAAGCAAGAAAAAGAAGTACACAACTTACACCTATAACTATTTTTCAATTTGTAATTCAACCTTTTGTATGTTAGCGGTGCAAGATGACGTGCCGTGCCGTTGGGTGTCCAATCGAATTTGGACCACCACACTGCTGCTTACACTATACCTGGTGTCATGTTACTATCATTGTGTGTTTACTGCCAGCCGAACTGTTCGAAATGAGAGGTTACCATTTGAAAATTTGCACGAATTGGCCGCGGATGACAAATACTCGGTCACTTTCGTGCGCAGTTTGTACTACGCTGACATCTTCAAAGTTCCTATCATATTTATCACATTTTTATGGAGTAAACCCTGCGAACTTGTACACATTTTAGCATATTATGTATGCTCAATTTAGCATTTTTTCCAATGGGTCCATTTAATTATTCTCTATTACCAATATTCCGCAATGGCGTAATATTGTTTACGGATTTCATTGCGAAGTTCCCAGGATTTATTTACTTGGCATTTAATTATGCAAACTTATATTGATGTAATGTATGCCATATTGCAGAATGCAAAATGGTTCCCAATGGATGCCATTTGGCAGAAGATTTCTCGGAATAACATGGCTGATTTAGTAGGAAGTATAGCCGAAGGCAGAGATAAAGCATTTTCGGGAAAATTTGCACTTTTAGCAGATAGACTGACAGCAAATTTCCACTTCAAACGCAACTGTAGCTTTGTTGCTCTTAAGGGAAGTTACATGAAGGAGTTCTACCACATTGCTGTCAGGCCAGATTACCCATTCGATAAAATTGTTGCTCTCCTGTAAGGAAATAGCAGCACAAACACCTAATAAGGATGTGTTTCATATGAAAATTTCAGTGTTAATTGGACTTAAAGGTGAACTGACAAGGTTTTGCAACATGCCCTGAAAAAATTATCATTTGATTGCAGCTAATTTAGAAACATTGACTGAAAGTTTGAGGCCATTTGAAGCATTATTGCCACAGATATGAATTATTTAGTGTATTTGTGGGATACATTCACTGGAGCGCCATTGATAAACTCTGCCATTGGCTGAAAATGAAGCATTATTGCCACAGATATGGATTATTTAGCTTCATATCTCTTGATAAACTCTGCCATTGGCTGAAAATTCAAATTTTGCCAAAACAGGACACTGTGACACCAGCACGGTGACACCTGCCTTCCATGACGCCTTCTTTAACTACTCGTAACTTTTTATACCAATTTTTAAAAACAGTTTTGTTTGTGCCAATTGTTTTATAGGCATCAACTCCATAGAATTACACACTTTCCAGGGTATGTTACAAAACCATGTCAGTTCACCTTTAAGTGCAGATAGCTCTATCCCATTATTCAACTCTGTGTTTCAGTAGTGCTATCTTGCGGCCATATTTAAAAGCTTGGCGGTACAATGTGTGCCACATCCTGGTTTGGTGTAATTTGTGTTCTTGAGTGAAACAACCTGTATATGATGCATTACCATTGAATTCAATTAAAAGAATATTTTGTAAATTCAGAATATTGAAGATGAGGGAGAATGGTTTGCTAAATCGATTCCAAATGATATTTTTGAGAAAGAAAAGCACGTTTGAATGTGACAAGGAATCGGCATCATTGGAAATCAAAGATGTATTTTTCCTTTTCCTTTTCTTGTTTTCAGGCTGTTTCATTTCCATTGTGGTGGCCATTTTTGAATGTGCATATTCTAATTCCATATAATATAAGTACTGTATTACTTTATTAGAAGAAATAAAACATTGTAAGAGGATCACTTGTATGATAGGAATAAGTAAACATTATTGTCACAATAGATAGTAGTACTGTAATAAAAATCACTATGAATGATTAATTTTCTTACACTATAGTGCAAAACATAAGGTGTGTATCCAAAATGAGCAAACAGCTGATTTTCATATGCATATATAAAATAGTTCAAAGAATATATAGTTTTACAGTAATTACATAATAGTATGGGTTCAAAGCTCATCTAACAATACAAAGTGCAGAACATGAACAAGATTGACCAGTTGCAAATGTAGTTTATGTGGTTGCAAATTGTGCAACAATATAGTAATGCAGAGAAGTTTATTTAACAGTGTGGCGCAATTTTACAATGTATTATTTTGAATTTTCATAGACTTCCATCACGTGAGCTGTGGGCTGTTTAGACTTCTGAGGAGAGACTTCGTCAGAACGGGTGAATTTCTTGAACAGTTGACTGCAGATAATAAGAAACAGCTCCACTAATTCAGCTATAGACACAGCAGAAACTCCAAGCCATAGACCAAGATTTCCTCCAACAACTCCCCAAAAATCAGACAGCTGTTTAGGTAAGTGCAAATGAACAGTTATTCAATAAGAAATTTCCAGCAAAATTTACAAGACATGGGAACAATTAATAATTTTAAGAAAGTTAAATATCTTGGAATAATGATAATAATCCAACTTACTGAATATTTGGGTGTTTCATAAATTACTGACATCAATGGAGATTGCACTTGGACTTTAATCATCACTGACCTATAAATTTTGTCCAAAATATAACTTCAGTAAACATATATTTATGTGGTCATCTAGAAGCCATCCTCAATTAGGTTTTTAAAAGGTACAACAGGTGTTTCTAGATGTTGCTTGTGGATGGCCCTTAATACTTACTCTTCTTTCAAAAAGTTATGTAAATAACTTGTAAAATATGATGAAAATAGTTCGGCGTCTGATGTTGGTTCAGCAAGCCCTTGATCTGCCTCATAGTCATTCAAGTTAGGTGCTGAATTTCTGGATTTTGCATCATCAGTCGTGAATATCATGGAGTAGTTTAGTTGGTCTTGCAGGGTTTTCATATCTTTTACCAGGTCATTCTAATTGTAAAATGGATATGCAATTAGCTGGCTATCCCACTGGTGTAATGACAATCAAATAGTTATGCAGTGGAAATACCTGGAAGAAAAGCAATGGTATTCTTTGTATTGTTGTACGAAAACTCATCTCCCTGTAAGTTACAAAGTTTTGGAAATATCACTGTACAAATGAGACATTTGCATTGCTTTGATAAAATGTGACTTACCAGCAAGGTACCCCACATTTGTCGAATATATTTGTCATGTTGAGTACATGGGCACATGTGCCTACATATTAAAAATACAGTTATGTGAGAGGTATAAAACCTTTATAAGCAACATCTAGGTATTATTGAAATTGTTACTAACTCTCACATGGTCTTGCATTGGGGTAATCATCAGCTAAATAATTAACCGGGATAGTTGGAATGTAGCAATTGCAGAAGCGTAGGGACACATTCTGCATCATCGTTTTGGTACATGCCTGTAACAAAATGGCAACACTGGTTGATAGTGATTTATCTCATTTGAATACCTAACATAGTGCCTTCATATACTTCAATGGAATACTTGTACTGCAGTTCATTCGTATAATATACGCTCGTCAGCTGACTTTTCCCTTCGCTAGGCACGCAATCAGAGGGTGATCTGTTCGGTATTCTTGTGGTTTCTTCCTGAATAATAATGTTGCCTCCTTATAATCAATTTAAGACTAGTTTGGTACAAAACGATAGGACACCTTTTTATAACACCAGGTTAATACCAACACTGTTGTTACAACACTCCCTATTGTTTTGTATGTATTGTACAAGACTTTTCGCGTCCCATGTACGTATCTTATACATACTCTATTCTTACCCACTCAATGGATGCTATATAATAATTGCCCATTTCGAGTGTAATGGCGCTCCCATCACCTGATTCACATGTAGGGGCTACTCCTGGAGTACTCATCTCCATCAGCATGGCAGTTTTGGATTCAGAGTTGTTCCTGGATTGATTACGAAACACGTAGAATGTTACACCTATGAAAGACATTGGGCTTGTTTAAAACATGTCCATTAAAATGAGTGTAGTAAAACTGTTGCCAAAATTAAATAAATGTCTGGAGAGATTCAATTTTTGGTTGAACAGGCTACAGCAAATACATGTGGCTTCCGTGGTTCAGGGTATCAATTAAAAAATACTGATAAATGATAAGGATAAATGTATAAGGCCAATAATATTTTGCAATACCCATATTTCACAATGGACTTGCAAATGTTCTACCACCTATTAAATGTGATTCACACTCGTATCGAATCAGAAATTTCTAAGAAGGGCTGCATATATCAAGTCGTAGTAGAATTTGTGCACTTACAACACGTACAAGACTCTTGGCATTAAAAATTAAAGCTGTTGCAGATCTGCCTTGTTCACAGCTAGCATACTATTTCACGTTTGGAATTTGAATAAGTAAGTTGAGTGAGCAGTTTACTTAAATGGACCTTTATTACTGTTTCGACCTTTATTACTGTTTCGACCCTCGCGTCAAGCACGCTACCCCTTCGAGCTCTGGGCTAACTGGTTAATGCTGGGGCACGCATTCTACGTGCTAGGATCGTACTAGTGGCCTTGTGTCGCCACTGTCTTGGTCTTGGCTGAGTTTACCTCTCGGTTACGACATGCATGCTGAGAAGGGATTGAGGTCGATCTACTGAGCAATGAGCTTTGTTACACGTTGCCTTTTATACCCTCTGTTGTTGACATGTTCCTGAAGCTTCCTCCCTCCCCAAGTTATTCTTAGAGCGGGTGGAAGGTCCAAAGCCCATAAAATGCCGAGGGTGACAGGGTGCTTCGCCCATGAATGGCATCGATGTCTAGGGGAATGTTTCAAGGTCCGAAATTAGTGCAAAGGAAGGGAATGTGCTTGGGGCAAACAATTGCATGTACTGTTACTATGTGTCTCTCAAGTGCACCCCTTACATTGTTATGACCTCAACATCTTGCAACTCATTATTTATTGTATTTACACCAACTGCCTTGTAGCAGTGAACAGCATCACTGTCAATTTATCTGATCTGTCCCCTCCCCCCCCCCTCCCCATGTCCAGCATTGTATACTGTATTTGGAGAATAAATGACATGTTACAAAATTACAACCTGTGTATGGTGGAGATCTGATCCATTGTGTTGAATTGATTGCTGAATTGAAAGTGAAGCACTGCTCATCTTCATCTTTTGAGAGTGTCAAGTGAAGTCTGTACATTGGAATATGTGTATAGAATAAATAAATGATCAAGCAAAATATATTAAACCTGCTTGGGGAGATGAAAGTAATGTTACCTGTTCCAGCCATCAATAGCTTCTTGGTTTATCCCATGCTCTTGTATTGTGCTAACAGATATACGTATATTTAATTTGAAGATTGGGCCTACCGACAATGGTGTTGTCATGCATATTTAATACTATGGATTTATATTCACCTATCTATTACATATAATCCACCGTTCCAATCAACAACTGCATGGAATGCATCTAAATATTTGTTGGTTTTGTTCTCCAATTGAAACTTTTTCGGATGCCAGTTCCGTTCGTTATCATATACCTCTTTTGCTCTCTAATGTATTCAAATATTCACAATGTATTATTGACACAACAAAAGAACTAATACATTCTTTGTGTATTAGTATAGTATTTGTTACTTCGTCAGAATCCTCTTCAGTAGATTGGAAGGCACAAATGGTTATTGCTGGCAACAGCTGAAGACTCTCAGTCCTCCACTCTGATTTCATGATTACCTTATGCCTTGAATCCAAATTGTCATTTCAAAAGGATTTTGAATGATATAGTACCATGTAACTCTCAATACATATAACATACTCGAAATACTCTTTGATGACACCCCAGGTTTGCCATACAGCAATGCCCAACCCAGCAACGGCAGTCAATGCCCACATTACTCGTAGAATCAATGATCTTCTATTTGCAACTTGGCTTAGACCAACTATTGTACACTTGTTAGTGAAGTCCTTCAATGTATCCTTCAGACAGGATGAGTCATCAATGTTTCTGAAGTACTTATAAGGCCATGGGAATTATAAGAACACCTACCTGTATTTTTAGGTTGGAGTCGTGCATCTGGGACATGATTTCTTGATGAGCCACAAACAGTAAATTAGTGTAATATTATTCCAAGTAAAGTCCTTCCTAGTGTAGTTTCAGTAGGTTTAACCAGTCCCTATATGTTAAATTAGTATAGTTGATAAATATTGATACTTTGATCACTCGAAATGTATTATGTATGACATCCTTCAGACATCCTTCAGAATTAACTATATTTCATGGTATGGTTTTGCTTATATACTACGTATGTGGCTATTCCATTGTCAGTTCCACCCCCTCTGCCATTACTTAGTGCTATATGTTCTCGGTAATCTATAAGCTTGCAATTAGACTAGGACCACGCCTAGTGGCACAAACAGTCACGCTATGTGATCAAATGTCAGCCAATTCATCGATCACTATTTCCTAGCTGCAAGCGTGTTTGCAGCTATAAGTGAATAGCAAATGCATTGCCTTATTATCTCGGTATCCTATAGAAATTCTAGCATATTCTATTTTTTCATAATGGCTTCAATTAGCCAGCACGATATGCTGACTTATTGACATATTCATGTATCTGTAGCAAAGGAATACCTGAAATCACTTACACACATACATGTGTATAAGTAACCCCTTTTTCAAGCATTTCCTACATAATGGCACGTGTTTTTCTTAAAACCCTCCACCGTTAGCTCTTCCACACCTCCCTTAGCAACCCATTCCACTCGTCAACCACTCTTTGAGAGAAGTTTTACCGTCTCCCTGCATTGCTTGCTGAGACCTTGCTGCACTGCATGCTGGTAAACTCTTCAATAACATTTTTTAAAACATTGTGTTCGGAACCAAAAATCAGGGAAAAATTATTCCTGCCTAATTGGGTCATTGGCTACAACTTTCTAATTAACATAGCATGTTGTCTTTTATGTATCAAAAGTTATAATTCAAATGACCTTGAAAGAGATGATGAAGGTCACTTTCGGTTGTAAATCCTAAGCAGTACCTTGTTTCAACTTCAACATCTCACTGATAACTAACATGTTCTTTCGAAATTGTACAATAAAGCTCTAGCAATGTCTCTATTGGAATTCAGTGCTGAATCTTGTACAATTGAAAAATTAATAAGGATAAACATAAATACTTGGTTTTCTTAATACCGGATTGAACAATTGTTACTAGAATTAAAATAAGATTTTGACAAAATCGAGGGATTCTAATAAGTGTGGGTCAAATGGCCATTTATAAAAAACTTTAAATGGTACGTATGAATCTCACAATCAGAATTGAGACACTGAAGGAAGATTTCATAAACTACTAATTGAGTAAGAATAATTAAAATGTGGTTTTTACGTGGCTCGCTGCTTATCTTATTTTCATTGTGCACGAGGTTTAATAATCATTGCTATCATTCATCCGATCTCAAGGATAACAATTATGAGACTTGGAAGGGAATCCAGTACACGTGTTACTTTGCAACATACATGGTCAAAGTTGAGCAAGTTTATTATCAATTGGTCTAATGTTGCCTTTTTAGCAACCACTAGATGTGGCCTTATACTTTTGTTGGTGGCATTTGTTGGCTTTTTGTGATGACCTTGACAACTTGCAGCTCATTATTTACTGTAATTACACAAACTGCATTGCAGTAGTGAACAGCATCATTGTTCTATTTAATTTAATCAAGTTCTTTTTAGAAGTATACATGTTTCTTGGTGGACATATAATTTGTCCAGCAATGTATACTGTATTTCGAGAATTATTGACTTGTTAGAAAAAATTACATCCAGTATGTGGTGGATATCTGATACATTAAACCTGCCAGGAGACCTGAGCATAATGTTACCTGTTGCAGGTAACAGGCTGGTTACCTGTTGCAGGTAACCAGGCTGTTCCGAACAGGGGGTCTTATTTCAAAAATCGGGACCTTATAATAATGGACGAAGCCCCTATTCTCCTTTCCACCAGAATGATGTCGACCCCCACCAAAATCATATGAATACAAGCGCTCTTTGCAAGTCTTATATATCGATATGTCTCGATATATCGATTACGCACACGCTCACGGGACAAATTATCTACTTTAGCCATTGCCGCTGTAATTGTATACAATTACCGCGCAATCGTCAATTGTGCACCTCAACCGGTTAATGTGCACAATTGACGATTGCCTACTTCAACCGTAACATATATATATTCTCCATGTTGACTGGGGTTCGTATGAGGAAACTGAATTCTGTCAGCCAGTGCATACTGTATATTTGCATTTGATGTCTATATTTGGTAAATAATTAAAATTTGGTTGGGTTCATAATTGTTACATTGCAATCCTGGCTTGTTTTATTGTTAAATACTTTAATCGAACTCAACTAAATTAGGCAAAGGAATACAATATTTGTCATCATTCAGAATAAACTTTTTACACAATACACAAGAAATATCAATAACATGAAAACTATCACTGTACTGAATGGGGTACATATTTGCAGGTAAATCAGTGTTGCTTAATGTACATTTTTTCCCAATAAAAATACAAACATTTTGTAAAGTTGCGGTACTTATATTTAAAACATGCACTATTTTATAATAATTATCATGAATTGCCTGCAAAATGCTATTATCTCTTTTGATGCTATTCGTGCACGCAGTAAATTTCACATTCTGTTTAATAAAATGCCGGAACTCTGCAGTGCCGATTCCCCACACCACTGAAACACCATATCAATAAAGAAAGCATTTTTGCCAACGGTGCTACTTTTTCTGCCTAATAATACAACATTTGCTGTGCGTGCAACACAGTTTGATCTCTTTTCCCTATGAATTAAATCTGAAATGAGCTTAACATTATTATCCGAGTCTTTAAAAACGATCGGAGATTCCACCATAACCCATTGAAAGTTACAAACATGTTTACTGATTTGTTTGCATTAAGCAAAGCTTAATGAATTTCACACAAGCCCGTGCTGCTGGTATGGAAACCCCCAAATATGGAATGTGCATTTTCTATTTACGTTGATGTGCGTCATTTGCCAGCTGCGAGATTTGCCGACGTTGGGCAATTAAAGCTTGGACCTTGGACGAAGGCTTGCTAGAAACTGAACTATTTCAGTTGCAGGTGAGTAATAATGATTACATAATTGCTGTTTAAGCTGTTGTTTAGCTAATATCTCGCTGAAAATGTTCAGAAACACGCCTGCATTCGAATTTGCAAAATTTTTTCATGTCAACATATCTAGGCCTATAGCTCGATCGATTCAGTGAACGTTTAATTACGATACATAGATGGTTGTCCAATGAACTGGAAATCCTGGAAGTGTATTAAAATTGTATATTACTTTTGAAATTGGCCTGCATGCAAATGTGCTGGAATTTACTCTGCAGGAATAGTTGGTGTAGGTATATGCAATCCTGCAGGAAACACTTGCATTTACTAATTATTACAATAGTTTGTGTTCCTTCATTTCACCTTATCTATGAAATCTAAATTATTTATTTACTTTAACTTACTGCAATGTCTCGGTTGCAATTAAGAAAACCATAGTTGCAAAGAACCAAACTATTTATTATGTTCACTGTAGATCTTGAAGAATCTTGAAGAACAAAACCACTCCCAAACTCAATACATCATTGAGCTAAAATCCACATAGAGAAGATGATCCCCAAAACTCTCAGCAAAGGGTTAAATAGCCCTTTACTGGCTCCGTCCAAATAAATAAAGCAACCATACAAAATATTCTTTGAAGACACGCCCCTCTACAGGCTGGGACCATGGTCCGGTGTGCGAACCAATGGGCCACACTGTAGAGGGCGCTGAAGTCAAACGCACCTGGCGACAAGATGGCGACGGTCGGCCATTAATTACACATCCTGCCTTTTGTCCTCAAAAGGCAGAAGACCCCAAAATAGACTAAAAGTGTCCAAACAAAGCAATTAACCTATTAAATACTGATAGGAACGGCCGATAGGTGGCGCTTTACAGGTCATTTCGGTTCACGGCCGTTACATCACTCCCCCCCCCCCACAAGAGCGAACTAGGGAGTGTAACAGAAGAGTAACCGCGAAGAGCAAAACGAAAAGGAGCAAACGCGCCCCAGCGCAAACACCCAAAGCGCGCAACAAAATGCACGAAAGCCAAACGGGCCAACAAAATCAAACTAAAACGCGCCACAGCGCCAAAAAGGAAATCGCGTAACCAAACGCAAACCAGAAAAACGCGTCGCGAAATGCAACACAAACGCTTACAAATGCGAAAACGCCGTGGCGAACAATCGCGGAAACGCACCGCGCACGAAAAGAAAACCAACGCGCCAGAAACAGCGCGAATACTCGCGACCGGACAACAGACGCGACACGAGCGCCCCGGGAAAACGGGCAACTAGCCCAACAAAGAAAACAAAGCAAACGAAACCGCGAACAACTCGCGAAGAGCACAACGAGTTCTACGGTCTTCCTCGGATGTAGAGGTGGACGGTCCGGCAGGCGAACCAGTCCGCTGACTGTCCGGGGAAGAGTCGTCGCCACCATCAGGAACGGGAAGTACATCCAACATCATCAGCCCACCGTCGTCGATGGAACCCTCCGTGGACGAAGGGGACATAGCAGCAACAGGAGGAGAACAGGGCACGGGAAGTTCGTTTTCCATGAAGTCTTCGAGGGCAGGCATCTCACCAGCCACAGGAACAACGGCGAACTCAGCTGCAGATGCATCAGCCCAGGATGGGGAAACAGCCACGGTCACCATGGACGAAGTTGAGGACGATGAAGAAGAGGAAGCATCATCACCAGTGCCAACGGCCAGTTCCACGAAGGCATCAGAGTGATCCTGGTCCGATGGGGAAGAGGTGGACAACGACGGTGCGGAAACGTCCATCGGAGAGAGCACCGTAGGGACGGAGGACATCGGCGCAGGAGAAGAGTCAGGAGGCGAGGTACGACGAGGAGAGAACATTACCCCAGATGCAATGTTCAACAGCATGGCATCGTAGACATCTTCGGCGATGCTGCCACCCACCACGAGTCCCGAAGCAGCGAGACCGCGGCGAAAGACATCAACTGCCGTAGTGAAGGAAACACGTCCAGTCACATGGGCCGGAGGAGGAAGACGGTAGTTCAGAGACGCGATGAGAGGGTTTGGCAGAGGAACTTCCAGACGATCCACCCAACGCGTACCCTCCGTCCAATAAGCTTCCGGGTCAACATCAGGGCAGATGGAGGTGAGGAAGTCATCGGACAGGCGAGTCGATGACCCCAGAAGAATGTCCATATGGTCGAGGTCCCTTTGACGAAGAGGATGGGCCCAGGCAGCTTCTGTGGACATCCATTGTTCATACTGATCGGTGGCATTCCTCATCATGTGGCCATCAGGTCCAGCAAACGCGGCGGGCAGGGAAGCTTGCGGAAGGGTGACGATTTGGGTGAAGACCACCGTATCGTCCTCCAAGGTAGATTTGAGGTATCGCCGGGCCACCAGCTGGTCGGTGACCTTGAGTTGGGCCTTGGTCTTCTGTTCGACCCTCTTTGCGGCCGCAACACTTTCGGGGTCTTCGGCCATCGGAGGCCCCTGGTAGACGGGAGGAATGCGGTCAACAGGCATCTTGAACGACTTTGAAGCGGGCGACACCCCCTTCGGTCGAGAACCACCCACGGCACTATCTTCGGAGGACGTAGATGCCACCGCAGGAGGAAGAACCAGAGGAAGAGCCGGGGAAGCAACCGGAAGCGGTTTCCAGGATGACGAAACCACGGGAACAGGCACCAGGGTGACAACGCGTTGTGAAGGTGTAGCACTCACGGTCGGAGCCACTAGCAAGTCCTGTGCAGGAACGGTAGCCGGTAGAAGAGGTAGTTGCCACACTTGCGGAGAGGAGGCTTCGGAGGAACGGCCACGGCCAAGCGGAGCAGGTGAAACAATCGCCGCAGTACGACCCATGAGGCGTTGCACAGCGTTTCTCGTCAACCGGTCCGAAGCAGAAGAAGTCGACGGCAGCGGAAGTGGCGTGAGCACACCCTCCGTAAACGAAGAGGTGGCCACGGCCGAAGCAGCAGTCATCAGCTTCCACGTCGACACCAAGGCCACAGAAGGATGAACGATCGACGCGGCGACAGCGCCGGCATAAAGTTGCAGGGAAGAAGAGGTAGAAGAGGACGAAATGGGTACCTTCGCTGACGAAGGTCCGGCGGCGTACGCAGAGACGGTCGATGACATCGGCAACGGCACCACGGAAGAAGCTGGTGGCACGGGGCTGGGAAGAACTGTGGTCGCGGCAGCAGCCAATCTTTTCTTCGCCTCGTGCGCGACGGGGAAGGCGTCCAGTTCTGCCGGCGTCAGGGCTCGGACATCGGCGGCGGACATCGATGCCGGAATGCCGGGTGGAAAAGGGACGCAAATGTCCTGGACCATCTGGTCCTCGTGGATGGCGCCTTCCCTGCCGTACGGATGGTGGAAACGGCAACGGAAGCGCGGCTGGTCGTAGTTTCGCATCCCACGAACGCACTCAACGCAAGACAAACATTCACGTTCGCCGGGGATGGGTTCGGGGACGTCGGACATCTTGAATTGCTCATCTGGACGAGGTGGGCGTCGCTCGCCGGCACTTCTACGTCCACGACCACGAGTAGCAGAAGAAGACATCTTCACAAACTTCAAAAGGAGACGAACAAACTTCGGAAAAACTCGAAAAAACGTTGAAGAACTCAACAAAGAAACTTGGAGACAAAGGATTGTAGAACTCGATGTGGAAGCACAGTAACACTGGTAGCAGTCCAATCAACAAGTGACAGAAATCACAAAAAGATTCACTGAAGTTAATTGGAGATCTTAATTGTCATTGGTCGATGACAGCGCCTCTGGGACCAGAGCGCCATCAGTGGAGGAATAAAAAACCAAGGTGTCACAACACTTGCATCAGGTCGCATCAGGTGACAGGTCATCGTCCATCGAAGCAACGAGAATCGGACATTGGACG
>JAQFZQ010001805.1:0-17089 GCA_034696005.1 Glomeris marginata
GTTGGTGAAAGCGCCGTGAGCATGGTGGGACAAACAAACAAACGGACGAGCAGTGTATATAAACTTAGTAAAAAATATCACAAAATCCTGGAATATTTTTAGTACTTGTTGTACCATTTGTGAACACGCAACAAAAATAAAGCAAAATAGTTCATTTGAAATGGTCAACAAAATGAAACCTTTCGTACCTGTCAAACCTGTGATGAAAAGCTTAAATACGGTCACAAGGTGGTCAAAATAACTACTACCTTCAAATGTTGTGGTTTTATCACCTTGATCAGTTCATAACAAACCTCGAATAACAATATCATTCGCAGTTTTTTCTCAATTATTTCCAATACTTTATGTGTACCATGTTCCTAGATGACCTCGCAAAGCTTGCAGATTGATGAAGCCTAACATTATTACTGCACAACCAATGCACACACATACACACACTCTCGGCTCAGAAAAATTTGGGTTCTGCCAACCGGAAATTTAAACATCAGCATAACAAAAAATAGGAGGACCTCGAGTCGAGTCCGTGACCCACCTCAGCTGAGTAAACATCCATTTTCATATACTGTTTCATACCCGGAATCCCAGAATTCCAACAACACCCTCCTCCCTTGCCAATGTACCATTTAAAAATGGCCTACAATATTGACATAATTTAAGCCTACTTTCTGGTTTCGCCCCGATTACCAATATAATACGACTCTCAAGTGATTACCGTTATATACCGACTACTTCAGTGAGCTAGTTTACAGAAAAATGCCCTTGGTATTGTCATGTAAAGCGAATTTCGCGAACGCGACGCCATTTTAAGTGGGTTAACTCGACGAGGACATATCCGTCGCAGTGGGGTTTTTTTAGAAAAAAATACGCAAAAAATGTAAGAAGATACAGGGTCGGATATTAAAAGAATATTACCTTGTCGCCTGGAACGCTTTTGGAGCCCATTTTGGCGTTTCGTTTGGAACGATTGAGGCGGTCCAATGCGGTAATGCAGGAGCGATGAAAAGTGCGTTTCAGTGCGGTTTTCCCTACAGATCAAATCGTTTTCCTGTCGCTGTCGCACTTGAAACGAACGGAATTGCGACGACCTGACGCACACTGCGGAGCGATATCCGAATACGGTCACATCCAGCTGAGCATTGTCGATCCGATTAAAGCGATCGGCGGCCGCAAAACGCAGATAACGGCCCCCAAACTCCGCATCAGCTCAATTCGGAACCGAGGGCCGAGGACACCATAATGGCGATCACTTTGTGCCGCGTTGGATTGTGGGAACGCAAGCCGTTTCGCATCTCTTTCACCAGGGTGCGCTTCCAAACGCCTTCGTGCCGCTTGACCACGCCTCCAACATTAACGACCAGCCAATCACAAACACGAATTGCACACCCCCGCGTATTTTGAACAGAAATCGTTGGAAATATCGTGCAATGTAACGATAAACCTTTGGATAAACAAATTATAGGTGATTTGCATTAAATAAAGTACGTACTATATATACCTGTATCCATCGGTTCATCATGATTGGTACAATTTTCTACCAATATATAGCCTCGCTCGCAAAAAACTCAGTATATCACAAACAATAGATTGGAAAAGGTGACGCAGCATTATAGTTTTTATGCTATTATAATAAAAAATGACGTCACTACAGTATACGTTCTAAAAACCACCCCACCCAGACACATTGAACCTGTTATATTATGCAATCGTGCACACTATAGTAATAAAATTGGCAGACACATGCATGTTTATTGCAAACGTCAAACTTTATACAGGATCGAAGGATACTGGTTTTTATTAACTTATTACCACCTCATGCACAAGCAATATATCATATAGGCATTTATTACAATCCCACTATGATAATATAATGTTTGGTATAGCCTAAATGCAACAACTCCCACATATACATATGCATATAATTATTATTCCTCGTACTATGCATATGTACTATATATATTTTACATGTGCAATAGTTTTATTGCATGGGGACAAATTTTGGAATGCTTTACAGCTGTTTGTCAGCAGGCTTCTAGGGAATGTCTGGAATTACTCCATTTTGAAGATAAGAAATCACTGAAAAACAATAAACAACAGACAGAAATGTGCAAACATATTACCAATCCAGCCGAACACTGGAAAATTTTTATTTAATTAATTAATGCTTTAGCATTTCACCTTTCTTGACAATAAACTGATTTAAAAACGAGTGTCGAAAAATAACTTCCCTTCCTGGTGAATGGATTGACAACAATAGGCTGTTATTTTTATACATAGTACTACATACATAATCACATGGGTGTAACTCTTGGTGTAACTTGTAAGTTATCATCTAATTGTTATTTCCCATACGGATTTTTAAAAATATTCCAAATTTATTAGAACCAATATGAACTGCAGTTTCACCATTTGAAAAGCATACATAATGAATAGTAAGATTTAAATATATTGTAAAGCAAAACAAATTTTGAATATTTTTGGCAAAGTTACACGATGGGCAAGTTGTAAATTCCCACGGTTAATTACAAAATTAACAGTATGTGAGGATTAGCATATCCGGAAAATGTATTCTGTTGAGACACTGACTAAGCATTTTATTTGTTTCCCAAATTTTCTTCACTTTTCAATCACATGCACATTGTAATGGTAAAACCAAGGTAAAACAAACCAAAACGGTTTCGTTCGCTCTGATTTCCAACAAAAGTAGCAAATTTAATCCATATGTATCCCTAAACATAATAAATTCGTAGACATAATAGTATGTATAATTACAAATATTAAATTTATTAAAGTACTACATAAAGTTACAGGAAAACTATTGAACGCCATAATAGCGTTGCCCAATCGAGCCAATTGGCGTCTGACTTTTTTTGAATAATTATAAATAGACCTTGATATATGACCCAGGTGCGATAATTAGAGTTAGTCAATTGCTTTGTCGCCAAGTTGAAGGACTGCAATAATTTTGAGTCATGTCTGCCCGAATTAAAAAGCACAACAGAAAAACTTCTGAAATGATCGATGAATGGCTTGAATCGAAAGGTTTATACAGAAAACACACAGCCAGGGATGGTTCTTGTTTGTTTAGAGCTGTAGCTGAACAGGTAATTCTATATTTGATTCATAATATTTGCCCAATTATTATTACAATATTGCGAAATCTTTCAAGTCGTCGCTCTCTCATTTTTCTTTATATTAATTACATATGAAGGTAAGCTGCAATTGATATGTTCATTTTACTCTTTCTTCATGTTCATTATTGTGACAATTGTGACGTCATATTCTTGTCAATTGGCTATTTCATAAGTGAAACATCAGCCAAATGGTTTGCCTTATTATTGTGACGTCATATACTGAACCAAATTATTTCACTCTTATTCTGTAATATAGAAGTTATTTGTAATTACTGTATAGCTATGTACTCCAGGGAATTAATGCTCGTCCATATAGTTTTATCATAATAAATAAGTTGACTGTAAAGGAATTTAATGGAAAGAAACCATTACCATTGTTAAAAGTTTAATACATATAGTTAAAATTGATTTTGATTGTAAGGAAAATAACTTGCACAATAGATTTATAATTTGACAACAAAGTTATAGGGGTTGATACAATTATTCAGCAATTTTATAACATTTATTAGTACATACTTTGCAAATAAATACCGCCTTTGTTCCATAAAATTACACTTTTCATTCATAATACACAACTGATGCTACAAAACTGTATTTTTCAATAAGGTATTATTCAGGATGCATGTTATATACCCCGTTCTAAAACCTGAAAACTATGCATGTATAGGTACAAAGTACCAAACCTGTATGTTTACCAGGGTTTATCACAAATTGTTCCAATTTCCACAGGTGTTCAGCACTCAAGTGATGCACATAAAGGTTAGATTATCTTGTGTACGTTACATGGGCGACAACAAGGATAAATTTTCCCATGTAATAAAAGTGTTTGTTTATTGTGGTGATATTATTTGTTTGAAAACTTTTCCAAACTTAAAATATTTGTTATTACCTCCCTCCACTACAGTTGGTCGAGGGTTTGTTTGACAATTACCTGTGTAATCTGCAGAATCCCAAGGTAATTGATAATTTAATGTGCACAGTGTGTTGCGCAGGGCAATTATTTGTATTTTTATTTTGTACATAATTTCCAATTTGTCAGGAATGGGCAGGCCAAGTGGAAATGAACGCCATGTCGGAAATGTTCCAGTAATATATCTTAATTCGAGCTGCATTTTTTATACTATGGTTAAATATAATTTAATAAGGGAAAGAAGAATTTAAATTTATATGTTCGGTTTGGTTTCAAGGAGGGATTTCCTAGTATTCAGAGAAGTAGGAAGTCAGCCTTGCTTGGCAACTAACAACGGATTCCAAGAAAAAGTACGTCATATAGTTCAAATGTTCACATTTACTACTATTGAGCAATTGTAATTCCCATTATTTTTTAATCTGAATTGTAAACATGCATGTAATTAACTGTCAGTCATGTTTTCCCTGATTATTGCCAACATTAACGGCTAATATGTTTCACAATTACATGAACGATTAAATTTCATTTCCAACTTTAGCTGATTAACATGTAATGCTACCAAACATCGAGCAGCATGGTGACCTTGACTTGCACTATATATAGAAATATTAAAAAAGCAAACCAATTCATTGGAAAGGCCAAAAATAAAATGGCATATTCTCAATCTTTCATCACCTTCATACAATTTAAGAGCCAACATATTTCAACAGCACTATAACCATCATCACCCACTATGAATATACCAAATAATTTAAGAAAGCCTTATTAATGTGTACACCAAAAACTTACATAAGTTTATATTTAATGTTTTTGGTTTTTGAAAACAGATTATGCTGTGCCAATCACAAGGGAATCATTATGACAGTGTGTACCCAAGGACTTTTGTGGCCAACGCTGCTTTCTGTCAATGTATGATAAAACCTATACCTTTAAAAAATAAATGTCCCATTTAATTAATTTCAACAACTTTTTTTCTTCTTCAGCCATTGTATACGAGATCCTATATAAAGTGGTATTCCAACTAGGTGATGAAGTGGATCTGGCAGTTGAAAAGATGCTCCATGACAAAGTTTACGCAAAACACCGCAAGGACAGTACAGCCAGCCATGACAGTGCATGGTTATTACAGAATTGAAATAATACTTCTAAACGTTTAAATGCAAGAAAAGAAATGAGATGCAAAAATTGTAAAGTTATTGTTAAATGCGCATAACTGTGCAATCAACCATGCATCACAGCAGATGGTTAAAAATTAACTTTAAAGCCTTGAATTCGATTTACATAATGGTATTTCTATGAAGTACAATTGCCTGTAATGTTGCATTCAAATTGCTTTTTATTCATTGACAGCCACTCGCCCGAGTCATTACCACTATTGGATCCTGATCTCCTTGGAAGTGATCTAAAGGCATGGACTGAAGACTATAAAATAAGATATTTCCATGCTTATCTTCCAGAAGCTTTCAGACAAGTGTGTTATATTTTTTTTATTTGTTTGTAGGATGGAGCAAGCGAGATTCGCAGGGCTTTGGCCATGGGGATTCCTCCATTTCCTTACAAAGTAGCGAAAGCACTAGATCCTGACATTTACCGTAATGTTGAATTTGATATTTGGAACGACATTAGGAAAGGTTTTGTATTTTTATTCCTAATAATTATTAATTTGTTCCAATAATAAGTTGGTGAAGGATATTGAAAATGAAAAAAAGTGATTTGCTTTCCGAGTGCCTTCATAAAAAACTTATTTTATTATGTTATGCCAAGCTTTGATTAATTTAAATAATACTGTGCAATGAGATTTCAACTATTTTTGGAGCCAGAATTTGGATGTATGCAAGATTGCTAACCCTATTAAATTGCAGATGAGCCTGTATTCGAGCCTGGTGTGAAATGCTTGGTAAGTAAATTCACATTTTCATCATGACTACCTACACTTTTTTTTGTCAATTTGTAATTTATCTTGCAAGGTGCGTCTGACAGACGATCGATCTGAAGTTTACCATGCTCATATCCAAGAAGTTGGCAATGAAAATGAGCCGGTGACTGTTTATGTGGAGGAATTGGGTATAAAGTAAGGAACATATGGCATTAAATGTTTTACTATGAGCAATGCATGTCACTACTGACTTTATTTGAATTTTAACAAAGATGTGATGTGCACTACAATCAACTGGAGCAGTTGCCATCACCGGTGAAGAAAGGTAATATTGTAAATAGGTTATATAATATTGGTTTTGGTACATTCAATCTTGCTATGGCAGCACCATGGCAGCAAATGGGAAAAAGTTATTGTGCCATGTCCGTGTCTACTTGCTATCAGAAAACTCCTGTAAATGGCATGTATATGGATGAAGGCAAGTGTAATATATAAGCAAATGCAGTATTTACATTGGCAGTTTGGTACAGTAGTGTTTAACTCTAGTTTGTAAAATTGATAGAAATCTACATTTACATTATACGAGATGTACATTCGGTTTCTAATGCACCAGTACTATACAAAGGCTATTAATTTGCCCCTTACACTTCTAAATATTGTTGCAAATCAAATTTATCCATTCCTGCACTTATCTAATCATGTCTGCAGATGTCACCCACCAGAAAAGAAAACCGTTCAAAGGGAAACTCAAGGTCAATTAAAATCCAAATTTTGAATTTGAAGTGGGTCTTTCCCTGGATATTAATACAGGTTTTTGAACTTCAGGATTACTCGTATCCAATTCCAATTCCCCATCATGGCCAAAGTCTTCCACCAAGGATGCAAGTGCCTCGAGAACCTGTTATTCCTTTTGGCAGAGGAAGGAGTGCTATGCCTATTCCTCCATATACCAGGTTGCAAATACTCATTTATCTTTTTATCTATTATAAAGTCAAGTGTTCTTATAAAGTGTTTTTTCCCAGATTCAAATGGAGCCAATCTGGAAGTTATGGACACAGGTAATTTTATAATTTTCTAGAATCTGGGATGATCATGTGTATAACCACGAGTCGTGTCTTAGAATGTATCAGCGAACAGGGAACTATACTACTATGAATCGGTTTGGTTCAAGTGGTGACAACTTTAACTTGCCAGGGGTTGGAAATGACCAAAATCATCACGGGGAAGATTCCCATCCACCCTGTGATGCTCAGAATCAAGATACAAACTTCCAGGCTGTTTCAGTAAGCTATTACATAAAGCTATGCTGTGCAATGCATTTATGCCCTTAACAAAATGAGATTCTGTTTAGTCCCAGGTAACTTGGATGAAATCTATTCAAAATTCGAGTCCATGCCCAACTGGGACGTTCGAGCCTGGACAACATGCCCTTGGAAATGGTAAATAACTGAATGCGTAACCAGGTTTACGGATTGTTACATTATTGTCGAAATAACCAAGTAAAATCTGGTATAGGAAATTCACCGGGGCAAATTGACAACCTGGACAACAGGGCAGGACTGATGCCTTCAACCCTAGGGCCAGGCTCCGCAACACATGATATGAGCTCATCATCTGATGGACATTTGAACGGGTCTGATGCACATTACAGCAATGATGTATACATGACTCAACAGGGGCATGGTGAGCCCATGGGCTTCTGCCCTTACCCGTTCATGCCAAGTGTTATAGTACCCTTTCCTGATGCTTTGGGAACTTCAGTCAACTATAATGCTCTGCGATCACAGGATGTAGGTGGCAATGACTTGCCATTATTGGGTAAATATATACCTTTCATGCATGAAATTGTTGCATTTCATTAATAATGGTATTGTCGCATTGATAGATCTACCTACACTGCGTTTCTTCTACAACCTGGGACATGATGTAATTATGTTGTTAATTTAACTATTATATTTTTATTAACTTTTATATGATAATTCTGTGTTTCCCCGCAATGGCAACAGTATTTCCGCATGTCGGCATTGGTGCATCTGCCACATGCTCCAACACAAGCTCCGTATCCATCCGCATATACAGTATGGCAGTACAACCCGATCAATGACTGCGAAGTGAACACCAATGCCATTGATGCTCCAGAGAATCCCAGTCGAGACCACCCAACAGTCCACAACATGCACACAATGCCACCAATGCCACTACCCTTCCCTGTACCTGTTCCGATGCCGATGACCGCAGATGGTACAGGAGCAGCCGTCATGTACTCCAGATCGCCATTCACCAGTCCAGACGAAAGTGGTTACTGCACTGGTTCCCCTCTGGCAACTGAACTTCGCACCAGCTTGGTTCTCGATGATCAAGGTGTCCTGACTTTTAGTAACGGCACTGACGATGTTGCGGCGGGTGGAAGTAACGGCTACCGGCCAGGTGGGCAAAGATGCCGGTCAGATTCCGGAGAGTCTTCTGGTTCATGGCGAGGTGTCCGAGACATGTGCAGGTCTTCCCGTCAGAAACACGCAGGACAAAGATCTGGATCCATTTCCCAGCAGAGTTTACAGCGTCATGAATATTCTCCTCTGAATGGACATGAGCACGGCAGGTCATCCGCATCCTTGTGCGCTGGAACTAACGGGAATAGCCAACAACAAAGAGGTTATGTTCAACTGGTGCCAAACGATACAGTACAAGTTCCTACTGTTGCGTACCCACCTCGCTTCGGAATGGCCAGATCTCCAATGGCTGGGCCATTCATAACTAGTCCTCCATCATTGTCGGTGTCTGTAGGGTACTACGGTACTACTGCAGGTGCAGGGACAGGCCCTCCCAATGTTCCAAATCCAGCCACATCAACACCTCAAGCGGTTGCACCGATGTACGCCACAACATACTACAGCCCACAGCCGTGCATTTACCATCAGCCAACACCCCCGCAGTTGCCATATCTTCCATCTGCTACTCACAATACTCAGTAAAATACTCTGTATGACATGTATATTTTCCTTAGGTTGAAACCTGTTCCAATTAATTTGCCCCTACCTCTATTACAAATATTTTTGATTTTGGTTTGTTTATTGCAGACAAATATTCCTGTTGTACCAAAGAATCAAATTTAATGATGATTCTAAACTTTTCTAATTTATTTTCTCTAAAGTTGTAACTTTACAATTAAACATTCTAATATACTTCAATTTATACAAGTTAATCTAAGTTTTCTAATTTGATTCATTACTAATTTTGAGAAGTTTTCTTATTTGATTCACGTTTACTAAGTTTGAAAAGTTTTCTAAAATTGATTACTACAAATTGGAAAACTACAAATCAATTTTTCTTTACAAGTTTTCTAGCTTAGTTGTAAAATTTCTATTTGTGTTGAACTCGGTTGGCTTATAGCACAAGTCGCCGTTTGTTAATAATTTATGGTTTAAAAGTTTGCATATTCATCAAAAGGTGATGAAAAATATGGTCATCGAATCATTGTTTTTCTACAGAAAATGTATCGAGCAATGTAAATTATTTTCGTTTGTAACCTGTTAATTTATTTAGAACTTCAGAAATAAATTGCAGTTGGAATACATGTTTCTTTGTTTAACGAATGTCACACTTGGTAATTGTGGAATTCCCTCTAAAAATATTGCAGAGAAATGTCAGAAAAATCACAATGCAATTAATACAATCCAAATCATAATTCGTTTTATGCATACTCACTCATCAGTCTTGGAAACTTGATAAAAGTAGTCGACAAAGCCTGAATGTCCAATGCGATCCAAAAAATCTTTATCATGGGTTATTATGATCAACTGGAACGTGTTGCTCAGTGCACGACTATTAACAATGCTATAATAATGAAAAATGATGTATAATTAGAAGTGAAAATATATTATTCTAAGCAAATACTACTTACTCTTGCAGTGCAGTAGCAAGGCTATTGATGTTTTCTTTATCGAGGTTAGTGGTTGGTTCATCAAGAGCAAATATGCCACAGTCGTAGCTCAACGACTCCGCCAGAGCTAGACGGATGATCAAGCATGCCAACACCCTTTGGCCAGCACTGCACTGACCTCTCATGTCTTGTCTCCTTCCATCTTTAACTTTGATAACCTATCATGAACAAATTGCGGGAAAAAAATCTTATGTTGGTTAGCACCTCTCGACCATACTATGACCTAGTCTTAATTTACCTTATAATCAATCACTTTTCGTTTATCTATTGTAGTTTCATCTGTTTCGGTTGTATCCGTGCATATTTCGATATAGTCAATATCTAGCAGGATGACAGAATACTAATTAGCATTGCTAAATGGAAGTACACAGGCGAAAATTGTCAACCTTTTCCCTTGTAAGTACTCTGCCAAAGTTCCTTGACTATTTTGTTCACCTCTTCCATTTTTCGGTTGTGGTATTTTTTAATAGCTCTGCAAATAAAATGCCTGTGTAATTCAGTACAGTGGTATTATTGAATTTGCACGAGATATGAAATCAAATGGTTATATAATAACCTGTCTAAAGCCAGATACAACTTTTTGAGGTCCTTCACAACAACTTTCACCGACTATAAATGAAATAATGAAATCAAGACAAATATGATTCAGATGATTTATTTCAGTTTAAATTAGATGTCAACCTCCACTTCGATGAAAGCTTTATGATAATCCCGGATTGCATTTTTAAGTGGATCCTTATTCAAGTCAGCTTTAAATCTGCGAATATTATCTTGTAACTCGGCACTTCTGCCTCTTAACAAGTTTTTCTGGAAATAAAGTTATCATTGTAGTAGTGTGTATTTGAGCTCCGAAATCAAACTGAATTAATTAAGCTGACTTCGCCAATTATATGCTCTTCTTCGTCCTGTAACTTTTTCTTTTCACTGATAAAACACAGCTAATATTTATTAAACAATTTATTATGCATAATAATGAAGACAATACTTACATTTCTAAAGTGTTGATGTTCAAATCACCCAAGCGAGTTTTCAGTTCCTGCATTTCTTTATCTAGAGATGCCATTTCAGAATCCTTCTTTCTCAGTTCAAGATTGTCAAACATTTCACGCTTCCTTGACTCGTGATTTGCCAATTCTGACAGAAGCTCCTCTCTCCGAGAAGCCAATTTTCTCCATCTATTATTGGCAGATTGGCTTTCATCCCTCAGCACAATTAATTCACGTCTGCTTGAATTCAGAATGACATCACGTCCTTCTTTGATGTAACTGTTTAAATATATTTGAGTTATAAAAATAAGGAAAACAGAGAGAATATTGAAAAGTAATTAATGACATACCGCTCAACAACTTGAATTTGAGAAGCAAGATCCTTCATTTTATTTGTTGCATTGGCAATCTTTAAATGTAAACGGGACACTTAATCAAAGGATGCTGCCACATACATATTTTGTATCCTGTTAAATAATTTACACACCTGATCTTCACTTTCTTTTAAAACCGTTTCTTTTTCACGAGCATTATCCGATTTCTGGCGAATCAGTGAATCTAAGTTTTCCTGTAGAGACATTTCAATTTTAGTAGGAAAAATCTCAATATTTAATTAAGCACACGTTTTGTATTTACCTGAATTGGTGGAATCTTGGCTTGAGTCTCCTTACTCTCTTTTAGAATGGTGTCTACTTCTTTTACTAACTCCTCCTTTTTATTTTTCCATTGATTACGTTCTTGCGCATCTTTAGAAATTTGCAAATGCTCCTCCTTAGCCTTATTAATGCCCATTTGAAGATCTTGCAATTTCTCACGATGTGACGTAAAATCACGGGTTTTTGTATTCAGCAATGCGCGTGCTGCATCTCTGAATAATGTGTCAATACATTTTATCAGTAACTTTTTAAACAACGTTTTCAATTTTAAAAAATGGTCCTTACAGTTGTGATTTAATTGACCTCTTCTCTTCATGCACCACCTTGGCAGTCCTCGATTCATCTACAAATTACAGTACAAGTTACTTTCAGATTCATGTGAAGTTGTACCCTATCAGTTCATCTTTAAGTACTAATTATCAGCAGAATTGAATAATCATGCCTGAAGGTACAGGAGAGTTTTTAATCTGTTGGTCAAGCTTCCGGATGTCAGCAAGAAGTTGATCTAGCTGAGCAACATCTGGCTGCATTGCAATTGCAGCATTCAATTTAGTTTGGTATGTTTTGATGCTGTCTTGAGTCTGCAGTAAATTCATTATTACATTCAGCACATCATTTTCAAAAATCGAAGAATATATGAGTAACACCACCCAATTACCTCGGAAAGCTCAGCCTGATTCTTTGCAAGGCCAGAAGTCAGTGTATGAAGTTTGGCTTTCAATCCTGGAATTTCACCTAACCAAACATCCATCTGAAATGATAATAGAAAATTAAGTAGGCCATTTATGAGATGGGTTTTAACAAAGGTAATTAAACAAAGAACTAACTCTTTTCTTAATTGTGCGCAGCTCAGACAATTTATTGAATCGATCTTGTTGTTCCTTAATCTTTTTCTGTGTTGCAACTAGTTGTGTTGGAATAAGACGCACTTTTTCTTCTACCTACATCAGAGGAAACATATGAAACAGTGCACTAATAATAGACCTTTACAAAACAAGTAGACCACATACTTCTTCAATCAGCTCGGTCACATCATTCTGATCTCCAAAACTTTGATGACAAAGCGGACAACATGGATCAGTTTGCCGTAACTTGTCCACGAATTTTGTATACACAAATTGAGTTCCGGATAACGACCCATTTTCACTAAAAGGAAAAATTCCATTTCGTTATTATTAATCAGTTAATTTTAAACTATGCACTGCGTACTTACTCTTGAACTTCCTTCATTTGACTTTGAAGGATTGTTATGCCATCTTCCAATTCACGGCTTCCACAGACTTCAAAAACACTTTCTTCGTATTCTAATATTAAATAAAAGAAATTCCTATCACTCTCACGCATAAAATGAACTTAAAAACAGAAGATTATTGCCTTTCACTTCTTTTTCCTTGCTTTCAATGTCTTTTCTGAAAATGAAAGAATGCATTTTATAAGCATATATCAAAATTAATAGCCTAAAACAATGTTAAATAGTAGGAAAACATACACCAGCATCTTTCGATTGGACTCTGCACTGTTGTTGCTAATTAAAAGTTTCTCCCTGCGTTCATTCATTTGCTTCAATTCTTTCTCAGCAATCCTATACAAAGATACATAAAAAGTTATAACACAATAGAAAACTTTATTCAAATACTTCAAATCCATAAAAAAATGCCAAGTTGCAGGTTTGCACTAACTGCTATTATACTCACATAACAAATTCTCTTATCTTTGAACGCACAAATTGCCATTCGGGGATTTCTCCAAGTACCAGTTGCAACTTGTCTTCATTCTTGCTCTTTCTAGAGGTGAAAATACCAAAATTAATATTACTTGCATGGACATAACAAAAGAGTGTACAGAAATAAGACCAAATCATGTAAGTGTTATGCATTCAGAAAGACGTCAATCAATGCTTACTTACATCTTTCGCAGAGATTCTTCTTTTGAAACTTTATCCTTTTTAGCCATATTCAGTTCTGCAAGCAGCGAAGTGTTCTGATCAAGTTTCACGAATTCGTCGCTAAAAATGGAAAACATGTTACATTCTGATTGCACTCGATCAAAAGGAAAATATTGATAGCATATATTTACTCCAATTGACGAATTTTAGCTTCATAAGTGGAACATTCACTTGTTAATCTCTGTACATCTTCAACATGGGAGCTCTCATTGAAAGATGAACGGCATGTTTCCAATTCTTTATTCTGCATCAAAATATTTTTAAAAATACATTCCTATACTAATTGCAATTGCACAAAATTAAGGCAGTATTTGAAACCTTATTTTCCAATTCTTCTTCCAAAGTTTTCAACTTCCAAACAGAAGACTCTACTTGGGAGAGTTTTCTCTCCAACATCGCAATCTCCTTATTATTTTTCAGCTAACAATATACATTACATGTCACTGAGATGTCAAACTTTGTCTACATAAAAACAATCAACGATTTATATACAATCTGCTCATCTTTCATGCTTGCAATTTGGGATAATTGAGTTCTTTTATCTCGCAGCTCATCAATCCGCTTTTGAACATCTTTTTCTCTGGCTTCGTGGTCAACCTAAAAGTAATTTTTATAATTAGCACACGAAATACATTATATCTTATAAATTATGAAATGAGTAACAAATACTTTTAGTGAGCGGTAGCTTTCTTTCATTTGGTTAATGTTAATATTCATTTTGCCTTGTACCAATTTACACTCTTCCACCCCTAGCTTCTCCGAGATTTCAACTGTGCAAAATAAAATTGCATGAAAATCAAATCAATTTACACGAACGCCTAAACATATGCTTACCATCCAGACGGTACTCCAGCACGAGTTTTTTAGCAATATTCTGCATGGAATTACAATACGAGTTGTAGTTCTTTTCCTCCATTTCCAATTTGCCAATTTCAACGGTGCCCTTTGAAATTTTCCCCTCGGTTTTTGACACAAGATCATTCACAGACTGTATTTCACGCTCCACCTAAAATTTTGTTTCATGGAACATATGACTAACTCAGATGACAATTTAATTATTTATTTTTATAATTAACTCAACCTCCAATTTCTCTTTCTGGCTATCTTCCAAGTGTTTTGTGAAGTTTTTGAGCAACCCCTCCAGTTCACTTGTTGTTCCAGTAAACTCTTCTTTAATATTGCATTTTAGATTTTTGCAGGTTTTTTGTGCCTCTTTGTATTTTGCTTCCCTTTGAGCTGCAAATTAAGAATACAAAATAAATAAAAAGACATCTGCACCAAATTTATTTTATAAAAAACAGCTGCAGAACATATTAAAATAAACAGCTCACCTAGCTCAGTTGACAAGTGAACAACATCTTTTTCAGTTTTCCATATCCGTCCAAGTTTTTCCTAGATAAAAGTACATCTATGTTGAGAACAAGAAATCATTTATAATCGTCTCAAACTTTTTACCTGAATTGGGCCTAATCTTTCATCCAGTTTACTCAGAGCATCCTTAGAAGCCATTGATCTGCTTTCAGAATTCTCTAAATCTTTCTTCGTCTGCATAATTAAAACGCAATATTGTTTCCATATAAATAACACATTTGATTCAGCTACTTTCAATAAACCTACATCAATTGCCCTTTTTTTGCTGTCTTGCAGTCCTTTCAAACAAGCTTCAGAAACTCTATTACGCACTTCCTTGAAAATTAATGAGATCTCATTTGTAGAAACATAATTATAAATTTTAGACTAACACAATATTCACCAGTTTCTTCCACTGGTCCTTTATATTAGCCAGTGCTTTAATGAAACGTGTTGCAGAAAATATGTCATCAAATCTTTCTTTGACAACCTTTCCATGACTTAGAGGCCTGGAAAATACAAATGCTCATCAGTGTCAGCGCATTCATTGCACTCTGAAAAATATAATAATATTTACCAATTTGAATCTTCTTGATGGCAAAAAATCACATTTGCCAGTATAGCCTTTGAAACTCCAAGAGCTTCCACCATCTGTAAACAAAGACAAAGACACGGTAAATAATATGTATTAATAAGAGTGATATTAATACAATTACATGTATACTATAATCATAAAAAAAACTTTCCTCTTGGTTCATGTCTGTGCATTTCGAAGTTATGGTGACTTTTTTCTGCAATTGTAAAATTATTATTGTACTGAGTAATTCCAACACCAATAATCATGGTAATCAAACAATTAATTTTCTCATAGTTTAACTCGTTTTACACTAAAATAAAATTTATACTCACACCAGATTGATCAATCAGTTGCATACAGCTATCCAAAGTTTTAAATTCCATTTTCTTTTTCTATAAATCCCAAAAATAAAAACAAACTATTATGACAACATGTATACATGTTTTCAGTTGCAACTGAAAACAATGATTAAATGCTTAAGGAAACGCAATTAGTAACACAATACTAGTAATAAACACAATTACCCTGCACCATAAAATGCTAAATTTACCTTCTGTGTAGCTTTCATGGACCTTGTAACAACACGTTTCATGTTATGTGTGTCCCAGAACTGGAGCATAACTTGCCCTTTCACCTCCATCTCATCAGCCACCTGTTACAAGTAATTTACGAGCATTTAAGTCTGTGAAAATTTTGTTTTCTTTAGATGCAATGAGCTACTATATAGCTCATTGAATATACCTTGGGGTCATGAACAAACGAATGTCCTTTATCACTATTCGGGGGCATTTCTCCAGTGGTTGCATATTTCAAGCACTCTATGATTGTCTGCAACAGAGAAAAATAGCACGCCATCAATATTATTTCGTTCACAGATTGTCAATCGTCTCCGAAATTGAATAACTATACCGTTTTCCCAGCGCCATTCTTTCCTAAAATCAAAGTTAGGGGCTTGGCAAACGTCATAACTTGAGTATGTTCTTCACGGGGCCCGAAACTTCGGACCCCCACGATTTTCACTTTATCTAACGACATCTGTAAAATGCACAACTGAATAATTTACCGATTAAATTATGCCAACTGATACGCATACAAAATGGTATTTGCTTACTTTTTATACGTACGACCCGTCTAGACCTCCGCCTACAGCACGTGAGGTTGTGGAGCCCGCGAAAACTACAGCCCTTGCCAAACCCGTTCGCAGCGCTGATTGGTTCAAGTTGTTAGAATTCTGTATGGAACGCCGTTGATGTCAAATGATTCCATGGATAAAAAAGCCCAGGAGGTGGCGTCATCTGGTGAGAGAATCTCTCATCAATATTAAAACGCCATGATTTACTATGATCAGTAATCAACGTATTTTTAAATGGCCAAGGGGCTGACACAAAACTCCTTGCTCAAAACATCAAAAGGGTTATCAATAAACTATGTATCAACAATCCTTCCCCCTTCAATCGGAATTTCACATATAGTAGACCACTAAAAATACGTTCCAACCAATGTCAAAAAAAAAAAAAAAACGGCGGCCATTTTGAATAACGTTTTTCTTTCAAATAATCCACCCGTTCGCCGTAGCAGTCTTTTATTTTTACAGTAACCACGGCATGCTGTCAATATTGATTAACTACACAATATAGCAGTTACAGTAATCGCCATGAAAGGTTGTGCGGAAAAATGACGTCACCCAGAGAGTCGACTAATTTTAGGGGTCGGGGTTC